>VXAZ01000956.1:46560-62017 GCA_013399875.1 Gymnorhina tibicen | reverse complement strand
ATTAATTGTCTCCATAGAACACAGTTTTCTTTTTTTTTTCCTGAAACACTTTTCTCTAAGGACAAGAAACCAAACCAAACCAAAACCCTCGATAATATACCTACTGCTACTGGTTTGTGTAAAAACCAATTTTTTACTGTAAATTAAAATAGCGCATTTGGAATGCAAGAACATAAAATTGACTACTTTGGACCAACCCAAGCTCAGCATCCCTGAGGGTGACTGAAAATAGGTGCCCAAGAGAATGTAGAAATGAATGTGATACTCCTTCCAGTTCTGCTCCATGGCTCTGCTTGCAAGTCCTGGCTCCCAGAGGGAAGATTCATTTGCATGCACTCAGTAGCTCTCTGTAGCTTTCCCTTGGTGTGAAATTGTCCTGTTTCCAGTTGAGGGCACAGTAACTTTCAGCATCACCGAGATACGGAGTTTTGCTGCTTGCCCACTCCTGTGCTGTTTGATGTACATGTCCCATCTTTCAACTTCATATCTATTTGTGTAATTACTCGTAAAAGACAAAAATAAAGGACCCATGTTTTCCCGGGGATTATAGGATCAAGACAAGAATTAAATAAGAGCAGTAATGTCAGGGCCTGTTATGATGAAGCAAGGCAAAAACACAGAAAACTTCAGGTACTACCAACCACTTGTAGTTAGGGGCATCTGTAATAATTTCATTTCTTACGCCACTCAATTAAACTCTCCTCATCAGACTCAAGAATGGCATTATTGACAGATTTATGAACTTACCCATAAAGCTCAGGAAAAGCTACCAAAATCACAAGTGTACATAACTGTGATGTAGTCAGTCTCGTAAAATGAGACTAAAATCCTTTGTTAAATGTGTGTTTTTCAGATAAGGGTGTGGTGATAAGTTTCTGTTGAAGAGACATTTGAAAGACTTGGTTTCACCTGGAAGAAATTAAAATAGATGTGCTTTGATAAACAGCTCTGTAGAATCCCTGGCTTATTGAAAACAGGGCAGATACTTTTGTTTAGAAGAATTTTCTCTCATCATTATCAAAAGAAATACCTGCAGGAAACTTTTTTCTACTGACAGTGATCAAAAGGAGGAAGGTTGTGCTGAATAGCACAAAGATATTATGAAGATTTTCCTAGTTTAGATTTGTCCTCAGTTCATACAAATATTGTGATTCTGGGGTTTTGGGTGAGTTTTTAAATTATTTTCATTTTTTTCTTTTTTAAAAAGAGGAAGGATAAATAATTTATTAGTTAAATATCTGAGGACTAGCTCAGTGAGCAGGATGGTGTTTTCCTGAGGAAAAGCAAAACAAAATAAAATTATGGACCCCCCCCCCCAAAAAANCAAAACAAAATAAAATTATGGCCCCCCCCCCCCCAAAAGCCATGTTTTGGAAAGTTATGTACCTGTACCTCTTTAGTAAACAATTACATTGTCAAGCAAGACTTTTTATCTTAAACCTTTATTTCCATTTAGTTAAGTTTTCATCTGATGTGCCTGCATAGTAGCAACATTATCAGTTAAATAATTATATTATAATATGTATTAGGAATATAATTATATCAATAAATATTACAGCACACAAACTGTTGGATGGACTTGGAGAGTTTTCACACCTCTAATGAGACTGTGCCTGTATCTACAGCTGTTCAAGTTTAAACCTAAAGGAATTACATGCTGAAATTTTGTCTTTTAATTTTATTTCATTTTTATTTTAAAAACTATTTGTCTTTTAAATTATTATTATTTTATTTAAAATCTTGTTGCTAACCTTCTCTTCTGTCTTTAAGAATACAAAGGACATACTTGCCTTTAAGATCACTAAAAATCAGCCATTTTTCCTCTAATAACTTTTTCCAACTGGACAAAATTGCTGTTCAGCACCTCAGGAGAAAAGCTTGAGAAAGCTTTAGCTTTAGTGCTTGAAATGTAATTTCAGAGTGCTGTAAATACTTTAATTCTGCACTAAGGCTGGAGAGCACTTAAAATGTTATGAAAACATTTTCAGTTGTTTTCAATGATGAACCACCTGCATTTACTCACAGGTTTCCTCTTCATCGTAAGCAAGCCCCAAACCTGTTCTAGTAGGGCAGCTAAAGTTTCAGCCTGACAGCTTGGCAGATGAACTTTTATTTTTTTTTCCTGGTGGTCCTCCTCTTTCTTATGATATTGAGGCATTTATAGAAGTTGATATTAATCATAATATTTTAACGTGTATTTTCTGGTTCACAGTCCACAAATTTGCATGGCCTGAAGAGGAACCAGGCTGAAAATGTGGTAAAGTCTAAGTTGCATGAATGCATTGCAGAGAATTGGCCTGCCACCCTTGGCAGGGAGGTGCTTGATGTGCTGCATAAGTGAGCACTGCTTAAACTCTGAGCTTAAAAATCAAAAGGCAAGTAAGATAAATCAGTGGTTTTTACATATTTTCATAAATCAGCATTCCCAGCAAGATGTCCAGTACCAATCTTCAGCTCCTCTCAGCTCAAATCCTCGTGTCAGTCGTGGTGCGTGACCAGCGGCAAAAGGCAGGAAACGGTGTCGGGGTTTAAGACTTGAGGTGACATCTTGCAACCAGGCTGACTTTAACCTTTTTTTACAACACGTTTTTGGATCAGGCCCTTGGCAGCTGTGGTGCTGTGCTTGCACTGAGCCCAGCCAGCAGAGCTAATGCCATGGCAACTGAGAGCCCACCCAGGACTCACAAAATTCAAATACCAGGGTCTTATTTATAATGGCAGAATGATATTAAAGGAACCTCAGAGTGACACTCAGGCACTCGTGTGCTGAAGCGAGAGCTGAATCATCTGTCCCACATCACAGCTGAAGAGTGCTGCACAATCTGTGCAGGTCAAAGCCTCAGAAGAACAGCACCATCCGCTTCAAGACTGTGTGTGCTCGGTGCACTGTCACAGGAATTTTAGTGGTTTGGCTTGGTTTGGTTTGGTTTGGTTTGGTTTGGTTTGGTTTGGTCTGGTTGTTGTTTTGCGTTTTGTGTTGGTTTGGGTTTTATTGTTTCATGTTTTGTGTTGTTTGGGGTGTTTTCCCCTCATTCTGGTTAATACCAAATGAGATACATCAGTGATTTTTCTGCCCCATTACTGCCCCAAGGGCTGTGAAAATTCACACACCAACTGCAGCCTTCCAAGGAATGAAAAGTACCCAAGTGCCAAAGAACCCCTCCTGAGAAGTGCAGTCTGTGTTGGTACTAACACCAGCCTCCAGCTGAAAAAGAAAGAGGCATTCAATCCTCATTAGGACAATTTCCTCTTCTACTTTTTTTTTTTATTGTCCAGGGTAAATCAGTGACTTCAAACTGTGCTTTGGCTGGCCACAGTAAGTTCATCAAACAGGGTAATGTATTCCACCAATTCAGGATGTCTCCTCCTACATATTAACTACTTGCCATCAAGTACTTGCTAATTGCTAGTGCTGAAGCATAATAATTTGCAGCATTTTCTTTTGATTATAAACTTCGCTTTTCTTCCATACTCTGGAAATCCAGGAATAAAAAGGAAAGCTAGCAATCAGCAAACTGGTACAACCAATTCTTGTAATGTTCATAATGGAAGGAGAAATGGAGTCTGCAGGTGAGAGTTCATCAAAACTCCAACAAGGCACGTGCAGCACACTGAATTCAGAACTTCATGAAATCCAGATCATTGCAAGGAAAGTCTGGTTGTCTGTACAATGAAGTGCAGCTGGTACCGAATTTAGAAGAAATAAAAATACCTCTAGGCCACTTGAACAGTTTGGTGGCCCCTGAAATAAAGCCTTTTTCTGCCTTCCAGTTTGTGTGCATTCTCCTGAAGCACAGGCAAAGTCTACTTTGCAGCGAGCCTCGTGTCGCTGTTACAAGCTGCCTGTTCTGAAATCCCAGGAGGAGCAAGGAACTTCAGTTTTTTAATGGCACAAGAAAGATGGAGACGTTTTGGAGTTTGTGCCTGACATTTCTGCAGGTCAGTGAGGCCTTTTCATCCCTGTCTAGCAGCAGGGGTAGGCAGGGACTGTGGCTCTCATGAAAACTGTGAGAACAAGCAGCCTGAACGCATCTGAAGAACTGGACTTGCTGAGAACATACACAGATTGTGGCACAGGTAAGGGATCAGATAACCATGTCCAAATGACTTTCATGGAACAAAAGTGTCTGTTTCTCATGTGGTTACCCCTTAAAACTTTACAGAACCTCTCCATTTTGCACCAGTTTCCCAGACTGAGCCTGAATTCTCTTTTAGATAGGATGTGCCTGCCTGAAGCTTCAGTTACTCGGGTTTAGTTGTTTCTGGTTTTGTTTTTGGTTGGTTGTGTGTTTGCCTTTCAAAGGAGCATAAGAAATAGCTTTCAGGGGTTTGTATTATATTGCAACACCTTGCCACTACATTGGTCTTACAATCTTCAAAAACATAATCATCAACAAGTAATTGATTTTATAAATGAAATTTATTTTTACAAGCCATTATTGCAAATATGGAATTCTCTGCTCAAAACAAAGACAAGCCACTCTTCCCTCTTATTTCCTTTTGAACAGGTTTATTAGAAGGTTGTCTCTTAGGACATGAATTCAATTTGAATTTCTGATCTCTGGTATAGCTGACAGTGACGTTTAAAGGCTCTACAGAAAGTAACATCGTCTATTTTCCCCATTTAAAAGCTGGCAATAACAGCTAATTCCCCAGCAGGAGCTAATGAACGATGCACACAGCAACATCCTGTTTTGCAAATAAGAAATGTGTACTTAAAGACAACGGTGGGAAACTGAGGATTTGCTAAGTTCTGGCATCCTTTGCCTTGCACACAGACCCATCAGGGTGGTGTGAGTTACATTCCCAGTGATCCAAAGGCTGGTGAGGCAGACCCAGTAGCCCGACTGGGTTTCCCCTCTGGGTTTGATGTGTAGGTTACCAAATACAGCCTTTAGCATCATTATTTACCTCCCTGAGCCCTTAAAACTCCATCTGGGTGAGAAAAGGGTGTTCTCACTCCATCCAGCAGCCAGCCTGTGCGATGCTGCGAGCCGGGGCAGCGCTTGCCTGCAGGGCAGTCACCCAGCAGCAGTCACACACCGCGGCTGTTGCTAATTATCCGCCTGTTTGGAACTTCTGTAAAGCTGTTCTCTCGTGGATCGAGGGCCAGCAGCTGAACTACAGCCCGGACACACAGCCAGCCATTCTGCCTCTGCACATCAACAGCATTATTTACAATATTTTGGGACATATCTGGTTCATTGCTTACATGTCCCTGCTAATAAAGGCATTTATTAGTCTGCAAGGCATTGCTGTTTGTTTATTGATTGAGAGCCTTTTTTGGGCTCCCCAAAACAAGGACACTGAGGGAGGAGGGTGGAGGGTGTCCAGAGAAGGGAACAAAGCTGGGGAAGGGTCTGGAGCACCAGGAGGGGCTGAGGGAGCTGGGGGGGCTCAGCCTGGAGAAAAGGAGGCTCAAGGGGGCCCTTCTCACTCTCACAACTCCCTGACAGGTCTGACGCTGTGTGTCAGTCTCTTCTCTCATGTAATGAGCAGTAGGACAAGAGGAAATGACCTCAAGCTACCCAAGGAGGTCTAGACTGAGTATTAGGGTGTGGCGGTGTGCCCTGTGGTCCCTGAACCACCCCAGGCAATCACCTGGTATGACGAGGACCCCAGGGACACCGCCCAAGGACTCACTACCTTTTCCCCATGTTAAGTTACCTGTCATTTAAGTTGTACCCACCCCTGCTCCCCCTTTGTGTCAATCACCCAGTTGCCACACCCATGCCCCGCCCCTGAGTAGCCATTTAACCGCCCCTTTTGTAACTGCCCACCTGTCCGTTAAGTACCTTGTCTAGAAGTTTCTCCCCAGTTCTGCCCGTGATTGGTTCATATTGATCCCTCACCCCATTGGTCCGTGTTATCCAATCCTGTTACCCCTACTCACTCACATTGTGCCCCTATTGGTCAAAATTTGAGAACCCCTAGCCCCATATAAGCTGCTGTGTCCCCGCCCCTAACGGTTCTTCGGCTCTGGACCNTCCCCAAAACAAGGACACTGAGGGAGGAGGGTGGAGGGTGTCCAGAGAAGGGAACAAAGCTGGGGAAGGGTCTGGAGCACCAGGAGGGGCTGAGGGAGCTGGGGGCGCTCAGCCTGGAGAAAAGGAGAAAGGGCCTCAAGGGGGCCCTTCTCACTCTCACAACTCCCTGACAGGTCTGACGCTGTGTGTCAGTCTCTTCTCCCATGTAATGAGCAGTAGGACAAGAGGAAATGACCTCAAGCTGCCCAAGGAGGTCTAGACTGAGTATTAGGGAATATTTCCTCTTGAAAATACTTGTCCGACATTGGAATAGGCTGGCCAGGCCAGTGGATTTCTATGAGTTTAATAGAAATATCTATATATTATATAGATAATATGTATATATGAGTGTATACACGTACATGCTTTTATTCTTTCTTTAGGTCAAACCCACACAAATATATGAATGAAAATGTCCAGAGAAATTGTGGCTGCCTNTCATTTAAGTTGTACCCACCCCTGCTCCCCCTTTGTGTCAATCACCCAGTTGCCACACCCATGCCCCGCCCCTGAGTAGCCATTTAACCGCCCCTTTTGTAACTGCCCACCTGTCCGTTAAGTACCTTGTCTAGAAGTTTCTCCCCAGTTCTGCCCGTGATTGGTTCATATTGATCCCTCACCCCATTGGTCCGTGTTATCCAATCCTGTTACCCCTACTCACTCACATTGTGCCCCTATTGGTCAAAATTTGAGAACCCCTAGCCCCATATAAGCTGCTGTGTCCCCGCCCCTAACGGTTCTTCGGCTCTGGACCCCTTCAAGCTAATAAAGGCTTGGAACTCCATCCGTGGACCCCTCCTCCTTCTCTGTCTCCTGTGGCCTCTTTATTGCTCTCCTGGATTTACAACTGGTGCCCGTCTTACGCTGACTGCGCCTTGGCGGTGGGGACACTCCACCTCTTATCGCGGCCGTCGCCTGGAGCTTCCTCTGCCCTAGACGAGGGTCTGCCCCTCACCCCCGCGACACCCCCAGGCCGCGATATTAGGGAATATTTCCTCTTGAAAATACTTGTCCGACATTGGAACAGGCTGGCCAGGCCAGTGGATTTCTGTGAGTTTAATAGAAATATCTATATATTATATAGATAATATGTATATATGAGTGTATACACGTACATGCTTTTATTCTTTCTTTAGGTCAAACCCACACAAATATATGAATGAAAATGTCCAGAGAAATTGTGGCTGCCTCATACCTGGAAGTGTCCAAGGCCAGGTTGGCCAGGTGCTTGGAGCAACCTGGGAGAGTGGAAGGTGTCCCTGCCCACGGCACAGGCTGGAACTGGATGATCTTTAAGGTCCCTTCCAACCCAAACCATTTCAAGATTTAATGATTGAGCTGCAGAAAGGATCAAAGCCTCTCTGCCAGAATGGCACTGTCCCCCAGAGCAGCACTGGCAGAAGAGCAGGTATTTCACTCGGCAGCGTGCCACCAAGGCTCTGGAGACACAGCTTTGATGATGGGCAATGAGCAGATGCTGTTGTGGCTCTGTGGCTGTGTCCTGGGGTGACTTTATGCTGTTGTATCCCCTACCACTGCTCTATGCCCAGACATGATTCCTGAGCCTTTCTATGCCTTTAAAACTGGATGCAAGAGACAGAGAAAAAAACTGAGCGAACTTTTCAAAACAGTTTGTGCTTCAAGGACACAGAGATTAGCTACTGCTGCTGCTGCGGAGCAGAGGAAGCACTTCTTTCTGGCTTTTCAGTCAGCTTTTCGGCTCTGTTTCTTCAGAGAGAGACTGAGAGTTGAGGTTTTTTTTTCTTGGGACTTCGGCTTTTTCCCTTCTTCTCTTCTGGACTTGTTCGGAACACCAGAACATCAGAACCCCACTGGGGGACCTTCCCCCGGCCTGGAGGGGGGGCCCCCCACGCCGACCCAGCTCCGAGGAGGAGGAGAGAGGCCGCACCCACAGAAGGACTCTAAAATCTTTCAGGTTTTCTCTCCAGAGCGAGAGATTTTATTATTATTTAGCATTATTATTATTATTTTCCTGTGTGTTTGTTACATAAATAGTTCTTATTTTCTCCTTCACTTTCCTCCAAGGAAATTTTTTTTCCCGAACCCAGCTGGGGGGAGGGGTGGTTGTAACCTGCCTTCCTTTGAGGAGACGTTCCTTTTGGACGTTTCCCTGAATTTGGCCTAAACCACCACAGGCTGCCTTTCCTTTCTCCTTGCTCTTCTGTTGCGTGGTTAAATGGGGGATGACTGGGATCAGAACTGCTCATGAGCAGGGGTGTCCTAGAAACAGACTAAAAGACCAGAGGCAGCCTTTTTTCCCAGATCCATCTTCTTTTCAAAGGCTTCAGCAATTATACCCAGCACTTTCCTCTGACGGAATTCCCTACACAGACATCACAGCACTTTTGAAAGGATTGAGTCACTTTTCCCACTTCACACACATACATAAACAGTATCAGCCTTAGAAGTGAAAGAATGAGACGTGATTCACAGCCAGGTCTGTGATAGTGGCTGTGAGGAATGTTTATCCCAGGCAAACAGCTGCTTATTTCTCACTGCCCATCCCTGGGCCTGGCTTGCAACACGTGAATCCCCGGTCAACAAAAGTGTCTGCAAGCTGAACAGGTTAAATCTGGTGTTTGAAAGATGGTGGCATCGTTTCTTATCATGACCTACAGCTGGAATAGGTATTTGATTTCAAAAATCTGTGGCTGCATTGAAACAGATTCATCTCCAGGCGCTTGGCAAAAGCCTGTGTTCCATTGTGACCAAAAGCCTCTTTCCCATTGTCACCGGTGTTGATCTGACAGACTTCTAGGAGGATTTCAGGGCTTTCCCTCGGCACACCAAGCTCCCTTTTTGCCACAGGCAAGCTGCCTTTAGCAGTGCCACTGGGGACCTGGGTGTTGTCTCCAGTGTGTAGAAGCAGGCAGCACACACAGAGCCTGCCAGGGGAGATCAGACCCGACAGCTGTGACAAATCTGTCACTCCAGCTGCTGAAGTGTCACTAGAGTGGTGCTGATACTCACATATTTGCTAAATTTGCAGAGCCATGTGAGTGACTCTGCAATTAAGCCACAGCTAATTCCTGGACATGGCTTTGGCCATGAGGGGAACACTTCGGGGAACACAGGTGACACTGAATCAGGGTGGTGGTTTAGCACAGCTTGGGTTTTAGTTAAGGAGAAATCCACCAGCCACGTGTTAAGATCCAATTATTACTATTATTAAGGTTCTTTAGAAATTCCTCTGCCCAAATTAAGGTGCAAACGAGACCATATGCCAGTGACAATAATACCGGTTTTATTGATGGTAGATATGAGAGAGAGAGAAAGAGAGAGAGAGAGAAAAAAAGAAAGAAGTAGAAAATAGGTGGAGGGGACAGAAAGAAAGTGACAGGGACAGAATAAGGAAAATGTCACCACTCTGTGGATCCCAACGATGTTCTGTTGATCCTCTCCAGCTGGTCTTCTTGGTGGTGAAGGTCCCCCTGAAAAGTGTAGAATCCGATGGGTATATATGTCCAAGCTAGGCAGGCATGTCCGGGCATGGGTTTGGGAATACCCAGCAGCCTCTGGGTTTGTTGCATCACGTGCAGTCCTGTGGGGCAAAGCCTCTCCCGTGGATGTCCCGTGGGGCTGGGGGTTCCACAGCCGGGCCAGTTTGTGTAGTCGGAGGGTGGGTGTTTATTGCCTCTCACCAGAGGTTACACCATGCACCCAAAACCTCCTCCTCCCCCCCTCACTTGGGGGGAGTCTGTGTAAACCTGGCTTCTGTGAGCTGTGCTCTACCCCCACCCCAAATTCAGCTGGAGGCTTTGGTTCATTGTGGATGCATACCTTTCCCTTAGCCTGAACTGACAGAACAATAGGTTTCCTTTAATCTAATCAGCAGTTTTCAAGGAGGTTTCTGTGGCTGTTGCTTCTTTAAAACGTTTTATCAGTGTTTGAGGCATAAACTATTTTCAGTCTCTGACACCACGGAAGTGATTCTTTTGCGAGGGGCTGCAGACAGCTTCCTCCAGACCCGACAAAACCCATCAGCTGGCTGGTTTGAACACTGACAACTCTGTTAAGCCACTGAAGAAAATTTGACAGGCCTCTGTGCATCACACTTTAGGAACGAACAAAGCCCAGGAAAGCCTCTCTTGCTCCCGGCTTTCGGAAAGGTCACTGGGGGCCCGTGTGGCCCTGCGGGGCCGGGCTGGGCCCTGCTCCATCGCGGCCCGGCCTGGTCGGGCCCCGGAGCCGCGGCGGCCGTGCGGCCGAAACCACCCCGGCTGAGGCTGGGGCCGCGCGGCCGAAATTCACCGGGGGCCGCCGCCCGGCAGAGATCGCATGACCAACAGCGAGAGACAAATTCCAGCTGCAAGGCCCGGGTAAGATTGACCCTTTAGCGCTGTAAGATTACCCAGAGCAGATGAAGCCTGCAGGCATCAATCCTCTCCCAAGTCAAAGGAAAGGAAAAGGTGAAGGCACGTGAAGAAAACAACATAGAGACACCAAAGGCAGTGAAGAAGGAAGAGCTGAAGCCTGGAGAGAGGAGAAAGAGGAAATGCTTCAAACCTAGAAGCTGAAATTCTTTTGTAAGGCTATGGTGATGAGCTATGATACATCAGAATAACCCCGTAATTCATGAAAAGCATGGGGGGGTGGAGCACTCAAACCTCAACCGTGAGCGAAGGCACCTGTGCTGAAACCAGCAAATGTTGAAATAGCTGTGATCTAATGAGAAGCTTGAACAGAGAGAGATGAGTGATGAAGACCCTTGTCCCAAGGGAAGAAGGAGACCTCTGTCCTGGAGATGAAGATGATCCCAGAGATAGATGAAGAGAACCTTTGCTTCTGAACAGCTCATCCTTAAAATAGTAGCCCATTTGCTAAGATTGAACCTTGAAAACAGCTGTGGGGAAAGCTGTAAGTCAAGGGAAGGGACTTTCGTATGGTGAGCAGAGAACCACCTGGGCGGCTGTTTTTGCTGTGACACTGAAGCCACGAATGAACTGTTTCTTGTGGAGATGTCTCCATGGCATGGCAAGAGAGACTCCTCTCCCTAAGTGAACTGAAGAAAGACTAATATAGAGGTGGTAAACTGACTGAAAAATCCCAAGTTTTGTCTCTTTACGTTGTCAGTGGGAGGAGATAGGAGAGGTGGGGGAAGGAGAAATGTTCTGAACTTTTATTCTGACTCATATTTTTTTTCTTTTAGTTCTGTTAATAAAGCTTTCTTAATATTCTTTAAAGTTTTGGGCCTGTTTTGGTTTCTTCTAATTCTTATCTCACAGAAGGAAAATAGGTAAGTAATGGATGTGAACCAAAACCACTACACTTAATTGGTGTTTCTGCCCGGTTTCGAACTGAACCCTCCACAATCAGCTGCAAGGACACTCAGGGGCTGCATGAAGGGTGTGGTTGCTGTTTTGTTCTTGAAGCACTTTTCTCTTTTTTTATTTCCCAGACTTGAAAGAAAAGCAAGAAATAGTAATTCTCTCCTGGACTTCTGCATTTCAGGAAACATTCTGTCACCACCAGCAGCTGCATCTACTTCAGAAATTTACTAACTTCCTCGTGTTTGGGCAAAAAGCATCAATTTTCTGTGTCATAGAGGACACATCCAAAATAGTGGCTACATCTTAAGTAGTACATCTTAAAAAAATAAACAAATATTGTCTTGCTGCTAGAAACTCTTCCTTCATGGCAGAGGTGTGCTCCCATCAAACTAAGGAGGGAGAGGAGGATAATCCCATGGCATTGAGACAGTGCACAGATGACAACAAAGGGACAGATCTCCTTAGACCTTAACCTGCAGCCAACAGCCCTTAAGGCCTGAAGCAGCAACTGAGGCATTCAACACAAGGCTTCTTTTGCTTTAAGATTATTGATTTCCTTTGCTTGCTAGAACAATACAGAGATAAATATGAATGTGTCAGAGTGAATGCGTTTGACTTCCCAACTGTTTGAATCCACTGGTGGCTGTGCTAAAAAGGCTGGGTTCAAATTCTTATGAGGCGGTGGGGTTATCATTGATACCTGCCTGCTGCTCTGTGCTGTCACCACCAGCCTGTGCTGACAGAGGCCACCTGTCATCGCCAGTGTCCTTTGGGGTGCACGGGAAGCCCGTGGCAGCCTTTCAGAGAGGGTGAGCCAGCTCATCCTGGAGTTTCTTTGTCTGCTTCTTTTACAGACGTGAGAGGACGTGCTGTTTCTGGATCAGACTCATTCATTTGCTTCAAAAATGCTGCTGGATCAAGGCCTCTGCTTCATCCTCTGCTGCCACTGCCACTGCAGCTGCAGGGCTGAGCAGGAACGAGCGCACAGGAGAGAGATCAGGCCAGTCACAGACCAGCAAACTCAGAGGGACCAATTAGGTCCTGAAAACTGTGTGGTGTTTGGGCCTCTTCTCCAAACACTGCGGGTCAAAACACTTGTAGTTTTCAACAGCTGTGATGCAGAAGCCAAACAAGCAGCTCGAAGAAGCCTGTACTGGTGAGGACTGACAGGCTGAGGAAAAAAATGAGGGGTCAAGACTGAAAGAATCTGCTGGTGAATTTGAAGACACTCTTTGTGAAAGCGCTTGAGTTGGTATAATCAAGTGTAGGCCAGCACAGGGCCAACAAGAAGAGAAAGCACAAAGGCAGAGAGTTGAAATGTGAACTCCTGAGAGGCTTTGCAATGGCAAAAGTTCATCAAATTCCTTTCATGGCTGTGATCCACGGAACCACTTGCAAATCCAGGTGAGGCTGAGTGCGGAACGGTCACAGAAGCCACCAACTGCTTGGAAAATACTGACTCCTATTTAGGGAGGCAAACTCCAAGCACCTCTTCTTTCCGAGGTGAAGCCCGTATCTACAGAAAATAATGTCTGGATTAGGATATTTTTCCAAAGTGGCACGTAGTTCAAACAGCTGATATTGATTTATCAAGATATTACACATCACACAGTGTTTTTCAAGCTCCTCCTTTCCTCCCTTCTGATTTTAACTCCATACCGTAGCAAGCCTTCCATTGTAAGGCTGAGGCAACAAGCGGGGAACTGAAATAGAGAAACAGATGTGATACGCAAAAGGGATTTTTGAATTTTTTTTTTACAGACCTTCACAGCTTTCCTCCATTTTTTAAATTTAATTTAAACTACTTCATTCTCAGCTTGTCACAAAAAATGTCCCTACAGTGGCTTTCTGCTGTTCACGGGAGCTAAACTGTGTGTGGCCCAGCAACACTGGGCTGATTCTGCTGCACCAGAGCTTGTCATGATGGAGAATGAGGTAGAGATGCTGAATATAGGCTTGGGCAAAATTGGAAATTAACAAATCCAAACTCCTTTCTTTATCTCAGCAATGCAATGCTGCCAGAACCTCACTTACTAAATTGGCCTATTCTTGGTTGGTTTTCTCAGGCACGGTTAACAACATGAACAAAACTGTGCTTGTAATACAACTGTGTTTGTAATAACATCTCATAATGTGAATTACTATGTTTGGATCACATCCTCACAGTTGTGGTCTTCTGAATGATATTTGCAAGTTTTTGGAGGAGGGTTTGAATATCTGAATTCCTGTTTTTCCTTTAAATTTTAAAGAAATAAATTAAAACAAACAAATCTCCCCCGTCTAAACAAAGTATTCACTTGTTTAAATGCATCTATCAAGGAGAATTTGTTGTATGTTAACTTGGAGAAGACTGGTGAGATAAGTCTGGCTGTGATAAATAGACGATTCAGTGGCAGAAAGAATGACAAGGAAATTCTGTTAGAACTGTAACTTCACTATTCCGTGTGTCTCAGATTTATAGTGATACAAGCCAAAAAAAACTAAAACCAAAAAAACCCGCAAACCATAAAGAAACAGAAACTTTTAAAAAACTTCAGAAGTATCTTATCTACATGCATTTTTCCAAACTAGTTACACTTCTGAACATGTATGCACATCGTGGCTCAGTGCAGTGAATTTTAGCATGTGTATGAAAGTTGACATCTCTGTCTGGGAGGCATTTTGCTCCCACTTTTATAATTACCCTTTCAGAACGTGAAGGCTCTGTGAGATCTTTGAGACGTTCAGTCTTGCTCAAGAAACAGGGAGCAGCTTTGGGGTGTCTGTGTGCAAATCCAGGGTTCGTTAGAAACGCGGGAATAATTGCATTTACCTGTGACCTCTCCCAGGAGAAACTTCTGATTTTCCATCCCCTTCAGCCTCGTCACAGGTAAGGGATCACTTCGTGCTGGCTCCTCTGCAGAGTCCAGAGGGAAACCCAGGGGAGCGTGGGGAATGTAGGAAGCAGCACTTGCTGTGCTTCAGAAGAAAACGGTCCTAGAAAGGGTGCACGGCCTCAGAGAGGGGCTGTGAGCAGCCGCATGGAGAAAACGGAGCAATTACACAGCTAATAATGGCAAAGCCACTTAGTCATGAATTCCTCATCACTCTCGCCTTACTCTCCCAGAAGGTGATTAATATGTTTTTGATGAAGGAACACGGCAGTAAGGCGGGAGCGCGGATCCTGCCAGGAGGCCCGTGAGCGAATGTGCAGAGCAGTAGTGATTCCAGAAGCTGACAGCTGCAGGTATTTCATGGGCACGGTGTGAACGCCACGGCGCGCGAGCTCTGGCTGCGTCCAACAGACTGGGCAGCCAAGCCAAGCCACACGAGCCAGAGGAGTCTTCAGAGCACGTGTGGCGTTCAGGTGGGGCTCAGTGCGAGAACCACTTCCAGGTAGCTGTATCCTGCCGGGAAGCAATGGGAGGGTGCATTTATAGACACTTTCTCCTCTGGCTTTGCAGAGAAGGCGATTCCATGGTGTGGAAGGCCAGGGGCCTAAGGTGAAGTCTCAACAGGGACAGCTGGAGAGCCGTGGATTGCTGGTGATTACACACTGTGAGGGAGGAGCAGGGTACGGGGGTAAGGCAGCACTTTTCTGGGACAAACGTCCTTGCTCTGGCTCCTGAAAATAAACACAAGGCAAGCGCAGCAATGAGGCCGAGGTCACGGGCTGTAGGGGGGAATCAAGAAGACCAAAGGCCCCCAAAGCCCTCTGAACCATTTCCAGAAAGAAAAGCAGACTGCACATGGAAACTAATTTGCATAGAAAGTGAAAAACTTAGCTCTAGGATGGGGAAAATTAATGTATGTAAATTAATACATCCCCACAAAGCCTGGGACACAGGACCCTGGACACCCCATCAGCTGGATTAATGCTGCAGCCAGAACCACTGATCCCTCTTCCTCTCCCTACTTCCTCTTCCTCTTCCTACTTCCTCGTCCTTCTTCCCACTTCCTACTTCCTCTTCCCTCTTCCTCTT
This sequence comes from Gymnorhina tibicen, assembly GCA_013399875.1. Classification (NCBI taxonomy): domain Eukaryota; kingdom Metazoa; phylum Chordata; class Aves; order Passeriformes; family Artamidae; genus Gymnorhina; species Gymnorhina tibicen. Next base: position 46,738 of record VXAZ01000956.1, on the reverse strand, counting down.
CCTCTTCCCACTTCCTCTTCCTACTTCCCACTTCCTCTTCCTCCTTCCTCTTCCTACTTCCTACTTCCTCTTGCTAATTCCCACTTCCTCTTCCTACTTCCTCTTCTTCCTTCCTCTTCCTACTTCTTCCTTCCTCTTCCTCTTCCTACTTCCTCTTCCTCTTCCTCTTCCTCTTCCT
>VXAZ01000956.1:16901-46188 GCA_013399875.1 Gymnorhina tibicen | reverse complement strand
GAGGCCCGTGAGCGAATGTGCAGAGCAGTAGTGATTCCAGAAGCTGACAGCTGCAGGTATTTCATGGGCACGGTGTGAACGCCACGGCGCGCGAGCTCTGGCTGCGTCCAACAGACTGGGCAGCCAAGCCAAGCCACACGAGCCAGAGGAGTCTTCAGAGCACGTGTGGCGTTCAGGTGGGGCTCAGTGCGAGAACCACTTCCAGGTAGCTGTATCCTGCCGGGAAGCAATGGGAGGGTGCATTTATAGACACTTTCTCCTCTGGCTTTGCAGAGAAGGTGATTCCATGGTGTGGAAGGCCAGGGGCCTAAGGTGAAGTCTCAACAGGGACAGCTGGAGAGCCGTGGATTGCTGGTGATTACACACTGTGAGGGAGGAGCAGGGTACGGGGGTAAGGCAGCACTTTTCTGGGACAAACGTCCTTGCTCTGGCTCCTGAAAATAAACACAAGGCAAGCGCAGCAATGAGGCCGAGGTCACGGGCTGTAGGGGGGAATCAAGAAGACCAAAGGCCCCCAAAGCCCTCTGAACCATTTCCAGAAAGAAAAGCAGACTGCACATGGAAACTAATTTGCATAGAAAGTGAAAAACTTAGCTCTAGGATGGGGAAAATTAATGTATGTAAATTAATACATCCCCACAAAGCCTGGGACACAGGACACTGGACACCCCATCAGCTGGATTAATGCTGCAGCCAGAAGCACTGCTTCCTCTTCCTCTTCCTCTTCCTCTTCCTCTTCCTCTTCCTCTTCCTCTTCCTCTTCCTCTTCCTCTTCCTCTTCCTCTTCCTCTTCCTCTTCCTCTTCCTCTTCCTCTTCCTCTTCCTCTTCCTCTTCCTCTTCCTCTTCCTCTTCCTCTTCCTCTTCCTCTTCCTCTTCCTCTTCCTCTTCCTCTTCCTCTTCCTCTTCCTCTTCCTCTTCCTCTTCCTCCAGTTTTTCCTTTCCATTTCCTCCTCTCTTCTCTCTTCTTGTCTTCTCTTTTCCTCCTTCACCCCTCCCCGCCTTCCCCCCTCTGTCCCCTGCTTCGCTCTGTCCCGCTCTCTCTTCCCTCCTGGGGGCCTGCTCCGTGTGCACCCATTCACAACCGCCCTGCCTCCCGCTCGCAGTTCAGCTGTTCACTCCCGCTGCAGTGCGGGCAATCTCAGTGTCATTATGGTACCAAAGAAAAATGCCTACACAAGTCTTGGGGTTTCCCAAAAGAGAACGTTGAAAGGATTTGGAATACGATGGCATTTCGTCTCTCAAATGGCAGCAATGTTTGCTAAGGCCACTGAGCTCAGGTCTTTACTTCTGCGCCAACCATGCCTGGAAATTTCCTCACCACCGAGTCTGTCTGGCATTGAACAGTCTGTGTCTACCCTGGTAAACATTTTTAACCTCCAAAAGAGGGTAGCCTGATACAAACTACTTTTGTCAGTGGTCTCTTGGGAGAATTTGTTCTCAAGCCCTTTCTAGCAATTCTTGTAAGGACTGTTAGCTGGCAGCAGACAAAATGATCCAGAGAAGACTTTGTGAATCTATGGAGAAGTGTTTCAGCATCTTGGAAGTTTCTCTGGGTTTCTCCTCTAGCCTAGAGATAACATTATCATGTTTTGGTACTGCTGCCTGTGATAGCTTAGGGTGGAATAAATGAAGAGGGACTGAGGGACAGAAAAGAAGACTACAAGGAAGGCCGAAGAACACAATCAAATTATGGAATCACTGTCATGTATTTTATCAGCAGGGGGTTGTTTTTCCTTTCTCCTGATTCCAGTTCTACTACCCAGGGGAAGAATCTGGGATGTGTGTAAGCATTTCAGGTCCAGGTATCTAAAGACTCATGCAGTAGCAGCAGACTTCCAGAGTTACAGAAGTGCTGTTATCAGATCCTGGGAGCTCAGACTTAAATAATGGATTGCATCCAATTGTGTGCCCTGGGTTTGACAATCCCCTTCAAAATCTTAGAAATTGCCAGGAGTTACTCTTCAGATTATTGGTATTTTTATCTCTTATATGTGTAGAATACATAGAACATAAACCCCTAAGTCTAGCCCTAAATACTAGCATAACTATAAACATCACTCCATCCCTTTTTCTATCCCTAAATGAAAATTATAACCCCAAAGCAAACCCTAAAAGCTAGCCCTAAACCCCTAAACCCAACCCAGGGCAGCCTGCACCAGTGCTCAGTCACCTGCACAGTGAAAAAGTGTTTGCTGATGTTGATGGAGCCTCCTGAATTTCAGTTTGTGCCAGTTCCTCCTTGAGGAGGGTCTGCTTTGCATCCCCCCTTCAGTGGAGCGTGTTCCACGTGCTCCAGAGAGCATCCATTGTCAGCTGCATTCCCATCTAGCTGAGAGAAATAATGACCTCTTGTGAAATAATTAGAGGGAATGTGCACCATCTGCCAGAATACTCAGTTGGAACAGACCTCAAATTGCCCTTCAAATGTTATAGTTAATTGACAAAAGTACCTGAAAACCTTGATGGATAAAACAGTATTTTGGCTGTTCCTGTAGACACGTTAAAGGAGAAAATCTTAGCATTTGAACACTCTGTGTTTGAATAAGTAATTTCCTCAGCTGCAATGATTGTTGATGATGTTTGCCCAGCTCTCGACGGGACAAGGGGAAGGCGAGTTTGTTGGGTTTTTTATTCTGTCCCTGTCTATTCTCGTGTTCCTGTGCAATGAGCATGAAATTTGTTCCACCTTTGGGTGTCTTGTTTGGAAGGAGCAGAAGCACAATGATCTGTCAATATTTACATCTCACAATGTGTGCAGCTCCCAGCTGTGAGCAAAATTCCTGGTGAGTTAAATTTTGAGATGGTGTAAACCAACCAATGCACAGTGAACTGTGAAATTTGCTTTTATAGTCAACCGCTTTCTATAATGTAAATAAAACAGCTATTCTCAGACCATAAATTATGAAAGTCACACTGGTTACCCTCCCGCTTTTTTCACACCGTGGAGGTTTTTATGGCAAGTGTTTTAGATTTTTTTTCTAACCCCTCCTTTTTAAAAAAATGAGCAAAATTCCCAGCATGGGTTTCCATGATGAAAGTGATTTCTGCAGTTTTCTTTCTTATTTTTTCTGTAACTCAATACTATAGGTTAGATTCACAACAGAATAGTTTCTGCTGTGACCTAGGACTAACAAAAAAAGCAAGATGTTTTACATTTAAAAAGGTGGAAAAGAAATAAAATACACGGGATAGAGGAGAAAAGTCTATTAACAGCAGCTTATACCGAGAATATCTGGAACGTGAACAAAACCCAGATGAAAGAGGTGACAGCAGGGATGGAAGAGAAGCTTGGAAGGCACCTGTGGATGAAAACAAGTGGCCTGTCAGTGAGATGGAATCCAGTTCTATTTCCCAGGTGTTCCTCTCTTGGCTGTCAGTGCAGGCAGAGCCAACCCAGCACAAATTAAATGTGGATCAGGATACTCCTCTGTCCTCAGAACGCAAGTTGAATAGAACCAAGGAACAAGGGGTGCAACAAGGAGAGTGTCCTCATTTCTTTTTCCAATAGAAAAATCTATTTTCATTGTTCACTTTTGCGTTTTGGGCCTCAATTCTTTTAGGAGCATCCCAAAATCGTGCACCGAGTGCAGGATTCCTGTGGGCTGTCAGTGGGGCAGATGTGCATGCATTCATGTACACAAATTTTGTTTAGACTTATAAGCAAAAAAAAAGGGATGCATGGTCTCAAATGAAGGTTCTGGGAAATAATTCTTAAGATCAGGAAGAAATATCTCCTATCTTTATTAATATGGAGGATGCTACTGAAAAAAACTAAAAAGCAGATGTTCTGGGTGGAAAAAAAGTTGTATTAGTTTCTTGTTTGAGATATGAAAATAATCTGAAAGGCAAAATAGCTGGGAAGTGGGGCCACATTTAAAGACTGATAATTCATAGAGGGAGAAATGGAAATAGAGAAATGTGATCAAGCATTATTTGTAACAATCTACAGCACATGAATGAACATGGTGGACATTAATCTGCTTCATATAGAGGGCCACGAACCTCTCAGTGTTCTAGGTGTATTTAAAAATAGCCTAAGCATAAATATATACCTTCCTTTTGTCTTGTATCCTTTAAATGATTTTTTTTAAGCAAAAAAATGATGGCTTTCTGAAGAAATGTAGCATTCAGGGGTTTTTGCCTAAGAAGGATAATTAAAGATATTAATAAATATCTGTTTTATTTTCTACGTCATCCTTTTTTGGGACTCTTATGGCACTGAGAAGTATGAGTTTAGACATCTCCCAGATGCTGCAAATTCTTCAGACATTGCTGTTTTGCCGATTCTTTCCTTCTCTTGAACAGACCATGCACGGCTAAACCCCTCTCATTTGAGTCAGAATCAGGCTGTGTGGCATAACACTGTATGATTAACCCATTAGCATAATAAATATGTGCAGCATTATGTGGTATTATGGTATTTCAGCTCTGTATTTTGCTGAACCACTGCTTAAAACTTCTCGTCTGCTGCTGAGTGGTGCCAGGGAGAGCTCACAGAGACGGCCAGAGGCAGCGTGGCAGCACAGCCAGTTGGGCTGAGCTCCTGCTGGCAGGGGGATCCTCACTCTGTCAGCCCTGTTTCACCCTTTTCAGGGAGTCTGAGAGCTGATTTGAGTTACCAAAGGAAGTGGTTTATCCTGCGTGAATGAACACCGTGCCTGATGGAACTTCGGCTCAGGCATGGGTTGTTATTATGCTATTGAAACTCTTCTTGCCATTAAGTGAAATGCTCTCTTTATAACAGGAATGTTAATTTAAAGAGGGTGAATTCCACTTGAATTTTATCTGGAATTAGCACGTTGTCTAGAACAGCAAACAATTCTTTTCAGTAGCCAATCTTTGCATACTTTTTCAGTTCCTCCAGCTCTTTTTCCAGTCCTGGTGAAGAATGACATCTACAAAGTGCTTAGAAGTTTGTCAGGTCTCTGTCAATGCTGAGAGAGCATTGCTAGTTCTGGACAGGATTACAGTTCATGTGAAGTTCCCTCCCCTCACTCCAGATCTTCCTCCCTCCAAGCAGTTTGCTGTTACGTCCGGGAGTATTTTGTGTACAGCAAAGTTTTGAGGTAGCGACAGTCTGCCATAACTTTGAACCTGTGCTTTATATCCTTATAGCACTGGCAAAATAAGAGAAAATCTTTGCTTTGGCATAGTGGTTGGCTTTAATGGGCCCAGTACCTGTCAGAAGTGCAAAATAACAACAAAAATACAGTCTTCATCTGCAGAGGTCCACCCTTCTCCCTTTGGATTCTCAGCGTGTTCTTTCTTACACCTTCCTGGCCTTACCTGTATTAACCTCATACACAGACTCTTAATTTGAGGGAAGTGTAAAATTTTATGAAATAATTAAGGGAGATAGGCTGCTTTTGTCAAATCATGTAACAATTGAATTGGAGAACTTGCTCAGAGGAGAAGTATAAAAGGAGTTCAAGTAAAATCTACTTTAGGTCATCAGTTTATCCACCAGTGTTGCTGCAATTCACTGATTTGTTGGTGGCTTTAAACAGAGCTGCACCAGTAATCTGTGAGTGTGATAGATCAAATCAGGGCAGACCAAACCAATAAATCTCATTTCCCACAAGTTTCACGGGGCTAGGGCTGGCCAGCTTGAGCAGAATTAGACCTTCAGAAGCCCAGTGTCCTCTCTGATACTGACTCTGGTATTGATCCTTAACAGGGAACGGAGCTATGTCTTGTTCAGGCTGTTCTGCAGCCCAAAGATTAAAAAGAAATCAACATGTTTCTCCCCAAGTGCTTGTTCTTAGAAGTAACAAGAAGCAGGAAGGCTTCATGGTCAGTGACATCAGTGACAGCATGAGCTGATCTACACAGACTGTTTGGCTGCACCTGGAATGGCCGTGCCCTGTAAAAGCTCCCAGGCTTTTGCTGATACTGTGAAGAAAATAAAAAAGGTAAGACAAAACCAGAACTGTTGCAAGAAAAGGAATAAAATATTGAAGATCAGGGATTAATCCTGACGATCTGCAGTTTGTTTCCTCTGCTGCCAGTAAAGAGACTGTTTAAAGTCTGTTTTTGTGTCTCTTGAGATGGTGATATTTATAGAGTTGTTCATGGAAAAGAATTAGCAAAAGAAATTGCTGTGCAAGAGTAATAATTTATCTGTGGATGGAAGTGCCTTCACCCAGTGATTTATTGGTCTTATTTCAACACCAGGGGGTGATAAATTGCCTTGAAGTGGTGTCATATATGATCAGGTGTCTCTACAAAGGCAGATTCCCTATTTTTTCCTGGGAGACTTTTTATGCTTCATGTTAAGGGATTTTTTTGACAAATATTTCACAAAGTTGTCACTCAAAATCTACTAAAAGGTGCACTATGAACCTACAGGTGCATAATAAGGGACAGTAAGGTATGCAGGAGATGGAGAAGCAAAAGCTTCCACCTCTTAAGACAAACCTTGGCAAACGCCACAGGTCCGAAATGGTGACAGCGGGTGGCAAATTGCTGCGGCATCAACATGCCAGGGTGCAGGGGAGACACATGGAGCCCTCTGTGCTCTTCCAGGAGCCCACAGTTATGGATTCACCCAAGCTCAACATTTGTATCAAAAATCAAGGCTGCTGAAAATGTCTTTAAAAACTCTTTCTGTGAGTTGCCCAGCAGCTAATAGTAGCCCTTCCAACACTTTTGTGCAGATACAGCACACGGCTGTGCATGCAGAAAGACATCTTCACTCTGGACTGGAGATGCTGCATCTGCTGCTGCTGAGCCCATTGGAAACCCACCCTTACGGATCCTTCCCCAAAGGGCAGAAAGGCCCCTCCTGTCCCCCTCAAACTGGCTTCCAGAGTTGCAGAAGCTGGAGGGTTTTTCGAAGTAGTTGCTGTGTCTGTGTCCTCTGTTCCATTTTCTAATATAGAATTAGGCTGCAAAGCCCAGATAGTCAATTTTGGTTTAATTTAGAAAAAATATTCAGCTCTGTGGCACAGAGCTCCTTCTCTGAGAGGACCCACCTGAACCAGTGGTACAGTAGTACTAAGCTATCTGTAATATTAACATTACACACTTCACATTTTCTGCAAGGATGTCAAGCCTGCTTCCAGCTCTCTGTGTTAGGAGGAGGTTGAAGTCTCCTCCAATAACTTTTCAGTCCTTATTTGTTTGTGGCTTCCAATCAGCACCTCAAGTGTTACAGTGTCATAATAATAACAATAATATTGCAGACTTTTTCTAACCTTTCAGCTTCTCTTGTAGCTCTTAACTACTCATGCTTTTCAGCCATCTCTTCTTTCTCTTTTCAGCCTCAGAATAGACACTTTATGGGAATGGCCGCATCCAGGAGCATCCAGGATACAGACAGAATTGTTTAGCTATTCCTACTCAAAACTTTTTGTGCTTGTGCTGCATGGTTTCCTTCTCACCACAAAGTCATCTATGTCCAAATTCCTTGAGCACCAGGGAATCCCAGAGACAAAGTGTGGAGGGGGCATTAAGTCAATGTGCCAACCTCGGCGGAACCGTCGGAAGGATTTATGAAACTACAAGGTCAAAATTATAGCATTTGTTTCTATTTTTAAGCATTGAGTAGATGTACTCATAGTATTTTATAATTTTTCCTAAATTTAAAATTATAATTTTTTATCATTATGTGAGGTTTATTTTTTAATTGCTATTTCTGCATGACATAAGAACGGAGAGAGAAAAAAACCCTTTTGAAATAGGAGGAAGCCAATATCCAATTATTTCTCAATAAATGTAACAAACTAAAACACATATGTCAGCTCAGGAGATCCCTAACCAAAATTTGGCTTCTCTGTAGCCACACAGAGGCGAAACTTGGGCGCCTCACTCACCTGCAGCTCTCCAGAGCGCTGCTGCCTTGCCTTTGTGAGACAAGAGCAGTTTCCACAGTGGGAAATGTTTTGGAGGTTTTAGTAGATCATGAGGAGGGTGATGATGACGAAAACAAAGAGGATTATTTTTCTAGAATCCAGAAGCCACTGGTTCAACCTCCCTTGGGAAGGTCTGAGCTGGAAAGGGACATTTCCTTCTGTGCCCCTCACGGGCCGTGCTGTGTCATCCACCAGGGCAAGCAGAGCAAGGAGGCGCGGCGAGGGTGACAGCAGCCACTCTGACGGTGGCACAGCCACAGCAGCCCTGGGGACAGAGGCCCCTTTGCCTGAGCCAGAGCACCCAGAGCTCCGATGTGCTGCTGGAGCACACGGCCGGCACTCTGAGTGCGAGGGAAAAGGGAAGGAGAAGTCGGATGTTCCTTTGGGACTGCTCAGTCAGAGCTAGACCTGAGAAACTCCGGTGATCCAGCCCCCCACATCACATACTGAGAGCTGCAGCCTGTTTTGGGAAGATAATCCCTTGTGACAGAGTTACAGTCAGAGACATCAGCTTCATTTCTATCTCCCCAACACGCTGAGTGCAGTTCACAGATAAGGCCTGGCTGCGCTGCTGATGCTGCACTCAAAGACTCTCCTCCCTACCTCTTTTAAAAGACTTTACCTTACAGATATCTCTTATAAACTTTTTCTTCTTTTTCTTTCCATTTCTTCTTCTTAGAAAACTAAATTCATGCTGCAGGCTGTCATCCTGGAATGCCTTGACCATCATGAGAATAAAATCTCTGTCATCTGAGCTCGAGGGCAAAGCTCTTTTACATGGCAGCAGCATTAACCTCAGACCTTAGAATGGAATACAGCCTGCACACTGCAGCTGTGTTCCACTTATTGCTAATTAAATCCTGTTTATATGAGTATGTCAAGAGCAAAATTTCATTTGCAAACACAAGCGACATCATTGTCAGCAAAATCTTCTCCAGTGAACTAGAGGTTAGGAGCGAACCCTTCAGTGAGAACCCACTAACTTTCTGCCTGAGAAAAAGTAAAATAATTGAACACTTCTGCTTTCCATGAGAAAGAAATTTTTCCATTAGCTGTAATCAAGAGGTTGTGTTCTTTCGTCTTTTAAGCTGGCTGTAGGCAAATTGACCTCTGTGACACTGCACTCAGTGAAGAAGCACGATGCATTTTTCAAGCTGATTTTACCTCACATTAGGGTAATGCTGCAGGAACCCACCTGCAGTTCCCACTAATGTCCCTGTCCTACCTCTAAGCTGATTAGCAATTCACCTCTATAATTTGCATGCACTGTGAGACAAAAACCTGAAGTATTGGCTTAATGATGTATCCGAGCTCACACATGAAAGAATAGCTGAAAAATAAATCATCTGAGTAAGACTGCAGTCTTTGGAAAGAGTCATAACATGGTGAGTACTGGAGGCTGCAGCTGCGGTGCCAGCAGGAGCCCAGGGTGTGCAGGGAACAGGGAGCACACACCACGCATCGTTAGCAGAATGAGTCGGTGCATGCAGGGCAGATTTCCCGCTGGCACCGCACCTAACGCGGCTGCAGGAGCTGATTAAACTGCATCCACAGAGCTCATTAGGGCTTTGTTTTTATTTGTGTCTGTTTTATGCGGCGAGTTCAGCGCTGCTTTGGGGAAGTCTCGGGTCTTTAGTGACCGCCACAGCGCCGCGCTCGGCTCTCCCCGGCTGGGTCTGTCGGCTGTGTGCTCTGCTGGAAGTGTTCAATTTATCTTCCCTCCTCGTGGCTCTGCATCTTGACAGTGTTCAAGCTGAGGAGCTGGAGAAACAGCTTACTGATGGTCAGTATTAGTACTTCCTTCTCGTTATTCTCGTGGTGAAATAGCAAGTTGATCAGCTGATCCCAGTAGTCTGAGTAATGAACCAAGAAAGAAAAGGTTGTGTCCTGGTGGCTCTGCAGCTTTGGGAGTTGGTGATTTTAGGAGCTGGGTTCTCCAGGAGGAGGACTGGGAAATCCCTACACAAAGCTGAACGCAGACTCGTTTTTCCAACTACTGTTGCTACAGATCTTGCAAATTTGGATGTATCTCTTTGAGCATTACTGTTAATTAAAAGCTTAATAGAAGAATCAGAAGGTCTGTCTTGCCTCCTTTTAGGTGACTTAAGAGAAATTAATTTATCCCTTTTTCCTCTTCTATTCCCTCTCTGGCTGGATCACTCATTACAGATATCGCAGCAAGCACCACAAGTACCACAGAAAGTAGCTAGGATCATTTTAATGGCATAAATGTATTTAATTATATCTATAACTCTAACTATTCACAGATTATGTCCTGCTATCCATTCCAATTAATGTATGATTCGATATAAAACTCACATTTTCCTCTTTCCTTGTTATATCACATTTTTATATGCTGGCTAAGACTTTGTATATTAGCATGACTAGTTGCTCCAGAAGTAAAACAAAACATACAGCATCTTTCCATTTTACATTTGCCCAAGCTGTTTCTTAGCTTGTGTTTAAAACCCCAGCATGCACCAAAGCAGCCACGGGCATTACAGAGCACTGTTCAGAGGGGTGTGAGATTTCTGGAACACTGTAAAATGTGAGTATTCAATCACTGTCATATCCACCATATCCCAGTGCTCTCGTGGTGCATTCTGAATATGTCTACATACCATATTTAATGCTCTCTGATAAAGCTTCTAGTTATTTATTGTCTTTTGATGCTATTTGTCTTTTGTTGCTGAAGTTCTAAGTGAAAGAAAACCTGTGAGTCAGTAGATCTCTGGCCTTAGTCTCACATAATCCTTTTCTCTTCAATTCTTGCTTGTAAAATGTCATGGAGTAATTAAATCCTAGAATGGTTTGGGTTAGAAGGGACCTTGACCACCGTTTCATTTCAACCCCCCCTGCCATGGCAGGGACACCTTCCACTATCCCAGGGTGCTCCGAGCCCTGTCCAGCCTGGCCTTGGACACTTCCAGGGATGGGGCAGCCACAGCCCAGGGCAACCTGTGCCAGGGCCTCACCCACCCTCTCAGGGAAGGATTCCTTACTGATATCTGAGGAATGAGCCATCAGAACCATCAGGCTTTGTCTTTCAAAAAACATTTCTTAGATCACTTTTTTTTCTTTCCCCTTAATACATATCAAATTTTGTCCTAGCTCCTTGGGGTGTTGAGAAGCTTCAGTAATATTTGTGCCAGGTTTGTAACAAGTGCTGGAGTCTGGCTGGCACTGATCAAGAGGAACTTCAAACACGCAGTGTGGGACAGTAGGGAGTACAGGCAGGTGTCGTATTAATCAAGCACATCGAGATGAATGTTTATTGTCCTGGCCAGTTCTGGTCAAGATGTGGTCCAGGTGTCTGAAACTCTTCCCATTTCTGTGACAGTGGTGTGACCAGCACCTTTTGGGAGCCACAGCCAGCCTGTCCTGCAAACACTGGTGCTGTAGCTCCACCCCACTGCTTTAGAGAGCAGAGGGCATCTGACTTGCTGTTTTGGAGGTTCCTCCCTACAGCTGCATCAGTGGCTGCTCTGTGTGTTCTGTTCCTAAACGCCCTCCTCCGAGCTGGCACAAACCATCCTTGCGTTCTTTTTCCAGGTGCTTTGTACCTGTGGGAAAGTTTCAGGTGCCTGTATGGACAACAGCAAGGTTTGAGTCCTCCTTACCTGGGCATTCTAATCCACTCACGAGAGGAAAAATATCTGCTTATGACCTGTTTGGCTTCATCTGACTATTTTGAAGTTCACATTCAGTAAATATTCGGTGTAGAGCTAACACCAAGCGGGGCTGTGCTGGGTCTCAGGGAAAGAAATCCACCATTTGTACAGGTGTGAGCCACAGGACAAGTGATAATTGGAACTGTCAGCCTATTGTGATTTACAGCTCCATGGCCTTCCATGACAGTCATCTGAATGTGATGAGAAAAACACAGGGAAACAGCCAACATGAAATAAAAGAGTGTGAAGTATTGTAGACTACATCCAGTACGTTTTAAGAAAAGGTTCCATCAAAATTCAGTGATTATCTGGCATTAAATGGAACTTGCATTTTTAGAAAGGCTCTGTTTTTGGAAGTCAGCCTCAAATTGATGTCCAGACAGCCTCTACTTAGTGAGCTGGGCATATTGTGCTGCCAGTGGCATGGGAAGAACTCGAGTGCCTGGGGCTTCTGAAGCACCTTTTACCATCTGAAAGGTATTTTCACCTTACACCTGAGCTGTTTTCTTTGTGCTGAGCTATTCTACACTACAATTGGTTTTTTATTGTTCTTTACATGTGGCGCTCTGGATTGACTGATCTCTTATGCGTGCAGATGACAAGTCAGAAGCTGTAGAGAGCAGGTCTTTTTAAAGAAAAACACAGAGAGTTCTACTCAGTGTGTTTATTCATTGTTAATATTCATTAGTAATTCACTTCTTTATAGAAAGAGTGCCTTTTTAATTTCTATTTGCATCTTGTGTTTCCTATTCAGAGCAGTTTAAGGTTTTTCTGAGGTTGCTTGAAGGACTAAAGCTCATGACCTACTCCTTATAATACTCAGGTTCTCATCAGTCTCCCTCTTTAGCTAAATCATATTTTTTCTGTCCTTCCCTGGAAAATTACCAATCTGAAAGTTGCATCCTTGCTGTAAAGTGACAGTAAGGTTGAGGAAATTTTCATCTGTCTCTAGACAGCTTGGTTTCTTAGAAATCCAACCTGTAGGTTCCCTGGTTTGACAGAAAAAACAACTTAATAAAGCACATGTAGTGCTAAGAACATTATACAGAGCACAGGTATCAGATAAATTGTAAGGTCAAAGTCTTCTTGGAAACCAGAGTGCTCAATAGCTCTGAAAATGAAGCAAAAATTATCAAAAGCCTTTTCTACCTGGGAAAAATAGATAGTTAAATACTTGTACAAAAAATTGCTACATCAGTGAGTGACCTTTTATATTCTGGTCTTGGCACATGCCACACTGGAGGTCAAAACTCAGAAAACAATGATATTTCTTGTTCATGTTGGGATGTGCAGGTAGTTTTTGATTATTCATGCTTGGGGTTTTTGTTGGGTTTTTTTTCCTCAAGCATTAAAATGACAGCATTCTTAACTAGAGAATTGGTGCCATCCATTTAAAAAGATCTGAAATAAATAACCAGAGATTGAGGGGTTTCTTGTGGTGCTGAGCAAAAAGAAACCGATCTTAAAAACATCTTTTAAAAAACACCATTTCTTGATGAAAACCTCTTCATCTGGGTAATTGCCACTTTTGTGCGTTCATCCTCTGATATTCATCTTCATTAAAGTGCAGGAGGGCGCTTTAACGAGGTTTAGCAGCCCATAAACACTAAACTTTTCCTTGCACTAATGGATGGAAATTTTGAAAAGCAAGACACTGCGATCCAGCTGATTTGATGAGGGCTGGATGATTATATGCACTTCAGGGGCCTGTCTGAGCAAGCCCCGTGGACGCAGGAGATGCGCAGGCAGCCCACTCTGGCGCGCGGGTCACAGCACAGCGCTTCCCTCTCACTTCTGTCAGCGACTTTGCCTGGTTCTTGGGGCAGAATCGTGCACAAATTCTGCAGCAAATGAAAATCATGGCAGTTTTCTCCCATTTATGGTCATTGGGAGTGCTGAAAATTTGCAAAAATGTTTATTTTCACAGCTGACAGCGCTGATCTTCTGACTAGGTTCTGTTTCTGGATCCTATCAGCCGGTGTGTGCAGCAGACCAGATGAAGATGGTACCTGGCTGACTTGCTGAAGTTGTCACCCCAGTGCACACATCCTCTCAATCTGCCTCCCCGCGGCTGCCAGAAATGCTGCTTCATCAGCTTGATGCTTGAAAGAGAGGAAAAAACCTGAAAAAGCTTAACTTGTTAGGTTTCCTGGTGGCCTCTCACAGCAAGGCTGTAGCCACGCAGCAGCAGGGAGTACAACAGAAATGCTGGCATTCCTTTTAAGCAGGAGGTGTATCCTCTCAAGTGAGCAGAGAAAATGTTCAAAATACATCCAGCGTGCTTCTGATGGAGATCAGACAACATCAGAGCTGCAGCCCTGGGGCCCTGTGGCCAGCAGGGAACGTGGATGCAAAATCTCTGTTCTGCATGGACAAATATCTTCTTTCGGCAGCATCTGTTCTCTGAATTCACTCAGCCAGAACTGGCACACCACAGCAGGAGGGGAAGCACTTTCTGCTTTTTCTTTGTCACTTAGCAATATTACTTGTTCATCTTGCTGACTTCACACTGTGGTGGGTCCAGCCTAAGCAGCCTGTGTGCAGGAACTGCGGATGCTTGTTTAGCCACCACTCTCATTTTTAATCAAACTTGAATGGAAAACCTCATTGTTCTTAGATGGAATTACTCAGCTTGAGGCTATTCCAGGGAAATTTTCACACATAAAGGTAAACCAGGAGGGGAAAAAAGGAATAAACAGCTTCCAAAGTTGGTTTCTACTAAGAGTGCTGCTGGAAAAAGGTGGATGGTTTTGAATGCATTAGCAGTGCCATTACCTAAACCCCATGGGTTATTTACAGGAGTTGTAGTCACTGGAGGGATCTGACTTTGCTCTGAGCACGGGCAATGATGCTGTAAATGATGGCGGCAGCACCAAGCTGTGACAGACCCTCTAGGGGCCAGGTGGGCTGAGGTAAAGACTGGCGTCTTTCTGAGAAAAGTGCTCATTAATGAGGAGGGAAGAGTTTAGCTGTGGCTGGTTTGGTTAGGTTTTGACCATCTGGCAGTTAAACAGGAAGGTTTTGGTGAAAGGAAGCTCTCAATATATTTACCTTAAGGGTGTGCATGTTGTTTGTTGTCTGTGACTCTGCACAGAAAATTATTTCAAAGAGAGCCGGGCTTTGTGCATGGCGTGCCTGAGAGAAAGATGCAGCTGCAGTGCCCACAGCAGTCTTCCCAAAGCCAGCAAGAGGAATGGTCACAGCTGCAGGATCCCCCACCACTCTCTTCAACACGAACTTGTCTTTGGCTCGCTTTTATCCTCCCTTTGGAAGAAGGAGTCTCAGGAAGGACCAGCTGAATTTTAACCCTGTCTCGGAGTGCTGGGACTGAAAACAACAGCACTGACTCCAGCAAAACCCTTCCTCACTGCAAGTCCTGGCACGGAAAAAGCAAGCTGTTCAAAGGGGTGGCACAGGGAAGGAAGGCTCACCCAGCACACCAGGATCCATCCCTGCCCTGCACAGATTATCTGCACAGGAATGGACCCACTGCTTGCCCTTTGCAGACCCCAGGTCATCTTTCCCACTTCAGTCGCGGTGCCCTCGCCATACACTCAGCCAACTTTCCTTCGTTTCATTTATTTCCTGTTTCTGCTTCAGACCACTGTCACCCTTTACTTTAAATTTTCTTGGTCTTCTGCATCTTGAGAGGAGAGGAGCCAGTTTTCAAACTGCAGATACCACATGAACTACTGCAGAGTAAAACTTATGTTTTCCATGCTCTATTCCTGTCCAAATAGTTCCTAATAAATAATTTATTTTTTAGCTCCACAGGAGCATTGATCTGTGTTTTCCTGGGACTGGCTGTTGCAGTGCTCATCTCCATGCCCATGGCTCTGTGTGTAAAGCTGTGTCTCCTTTCCCACACACATCCCTCTAACTTCGCCTGTATTGAATTTCCTTACCTTCAATCATGACTCCTTCCACAATCACATTGCTCCTCAGCTTGCTATTCTGATGGTTTAGTAACATCTGTAGACTTCTTCACCAATTCCCAATGACTAGGAAAAGGCTGGAGGCTGTGCCCAACATGTGGATGAGCCTGCCATGATTTATCTTTTTCCAAACAGGTTTGTACAAAATTTGAGCAGTGGGATTGGAGCTGTGGTTCTGAGCTGCCCTGCGTATTCCTACCTGTATCTCTGAAAAAGAAGACTGCACCAAGGGATAAATCCATTCTACTGGCATTAGTCAGGGAAATGTTGGGTCACTGCAAAGCATCTAACTTCTTTATGCCAGTTTTCACAATTCCAGTTGCCTGAGAACCCCAGGGAATCACGGTGAGACAATGAATTTTACGTGACACCAGTGTCCATACTCAGCTGGATGAGGTAGCTGAGCTTTCTGGTCCATTGTTCCTAAATATGTACAGCTCTGTACTTACACTCTCCGTTCTTTCTCTGAAAATCTCCTGCTGCTGAAGCCAAAGCCAAAGTTTTGTACCGATGGGTGGAATATAGAATATTCCTTATGCACTACAAAATGCAAGTGAATTGTGATGTACATCTCTGGATATTTCCAGTCTATTATCTGTAGACATACTTTTAGGACTGAGGGACTTTATGCTGAGGAGTAGTGCCCCTTTATGGAAAATTACCAAAGCCATGGAAATGGATTTTACGGTTTACATCATTTGCTGTATGCAGCTAACGAGCAAGAGAAGAAATTGCATGGTTTTCCCCTTTTAAATGCTCCTGTCTTTCAGTTGGAACCATTTTTTCCTAATAAATCCCAATTCATGCTGCTCCTTCTCTTGTCCAAATAACTCCTTCTTTGTCATTTAGAAGTGCACGCAAGCCTGACACAATGCACACAGACCTTTATGGAGAGATTGGCTTTCAAGTTACCGATCCAGTGACTGACAACAGATTCAGTAAGGCCAGGCATGGCATCAATTAATATTTTAGTAGAGTGTTCTCACACTGCTTCACTGTAAGGGAGAGATTGCCTTTCAAGTTCACAAATTAATACAGAAAATGAATCTGCTGCTGAGGTAAAGAAATTGTCGTGGAATCTTGAGAAGGTAATAACGAAAGGAACGCTCCCAGATAGATCTGTTGTATTTCACACTGCAGCAGCCTAGATAACCTCGAGCAATCTGTGAAGTCTGGTCATGAATATAAAGCCAATGTGCATTAGAGAAGTACTTTACTGCTGAGTGCGTAATGTCTTTACAGAGGGAATTGTATGAAGCAGAGTCTTTAGTCCTCTACTTTTCTAAAGTCTTTGTCATGCTCAATATTTTTGGTGTATGCTCTTATAACTCCCGAGAGCCTTGTTTGCTCTTGTTTTGCAAGGGTGGCTTGGATCCAGTGGTTTGGGTTCTTTGCTGTGTCGCAGCCTGGACCACGCACAACAAACCCCGCCAGTGCCGTCGTTATGAAGCGTTTCCCTCTCACTGTTTGATGGCCGGCTCGGAGTCAAGGACAGGGAAATATTGTCTGCCTTCAAAAGGATGCACTGAAGCGAGGTTTCTCTCTGCCCACCCTCACTGTTCCTCTGAAGTGCGGTGAGGGGCAGGTCTCAGCACCTCAGTGCTCACATTTAATGAGTCCCACTTTTACAGCTCTCCAGTTTGGAGCACGTGGACAAGAACACACCCTGAGGTTTGCAGGCTTTCAAGTGAAAGGAATATCTATTCTCTTAGGGTTACCTAAAGCTAAGTGCAGAAGGAAAAGTGTGTGTGCCTGGGAGGCTTTTGGTTTTCCCGATCTGGTTGGTCCTGACCACTTTCTCAATAACGTTTACCTTTGTATTCTGCAAAGAGCTCACACCTGCTCACAACATTTGGGGCTTTTAGAGAGAAAAACCTGACTAGGCAACCCCCTCTCCAGCCCTACAAATGCCAAAACGCTCACTGACAGAGGTAGTCTTGGATCCCCAGGAAAGGGATCATCTCCTGAGCCAGAGCTGAAGCCCTGGGAACTGAAGGGCTCCATCCCAGAACTGCGTGCTCAAGAAGGAAGGTGGGAATTAATTAAAAAAAAAAAAAAATTGAGGTCTCTGTGACTGGAATTCAATGCAATTTTTTTTCTGCCAGAAATACAACTCTGAGTGCTTTCATAATAATGGGAATGGTCCTGAAGGCACCTGTCACTCCCCAAAAAAGAACCAACCCTAAAAATAAAATCAGGAGAACTGCAGACATAATAGAAAAATCCACAGAATAAACTCACAGAATGTGCTCAGTGCATTTAAATGCTCCTGAAAGGTGCCGGTGAGTGAAATAGAGAGAAGCAGAGTTCTTTGGTGCTCTCTGGGCTTCCTTAAGCCGTGGCAGAGATTTCATTGTGACAATGGACCAATTTCTCCAACTGTCTGAAACAGCAGAGGAAAATAAAGCAGATGTTTCCTTAGCAGAACTAAGACCAGAAGATACACAAGCAGAGATCTAAATAATTTCTAATCTCATTTTTTATGACACATTTGTGAATTATGTTCATTGTGCACTTGCAATTAGAGAGCAGAACAGATGGTAGGGGTTCAGTATAAAAAAAAATTAAAGAAAATATTTCTTTTCAAAGGCAATGGTGCCAAGGTTTTATTTACTACATCTGAAAGGTGTTTCTCACTTCTCTCTGTAACTGAAGAATTGCTCCACTGGTATTAAATGGAAATGAGGGCAGACCTAAGGGCATGGCTGTGCTTAAATCTGTGCGTCTGTGCATCCATTCTGAGTGAGTCACAGCACTCTGCACGTACCCTGTTGTTATTTCCTGATGAAAACCTCTCCACAGTGTCACACATGATGAGAACTATGGCAACTGCACACCAGTGCCTTGGTTTGAAGGGAGCAGGCAGCATTCTGGTCAGAAATCCCGTGGTTTGCTGGTGCAAAACTGTGCTGTTGTCACTCCGGTGTCCCCACATCAGGTATTGCAGGGTGAAGGAAACGCAGGTGGTTTTGAGCAAAAGCCTTGCAGTCAGGAGCACACCCTGTTCTGAGCACAGCACCCCACTGAAATAAATGCCACTGGGTGCAGTAACTGAGAAAAATGCAGCAGCTTGCGAATCCCATGAAATCACACTGGTTCCATCTCGGCCGAAGCCCCTGCGTGAGTCTGTGTCCGAGTGCTCGGGGTCCTGAAGCTGGTCCTAGAGCCATTGGCTGGACAGTGATGTCACAAAAATCAGAAATGCCTTTGCAGATGTGTATGAACCATACAGATTAACTTTTTGTGTTACGTATTACTGTGTGCACTCAGAAATGCTGTAATAGTAGGAATCTGTTCTGGTGTTCCCGATTTTGTATTAATATTATTAAAAATACACTTACATTAGCCTCCAAAAGCCAAAAAAACTGCTTGCCAAGACCAAGTCTGGTCACAAAGCAGATTAATGGGTTATGTATGAAGCATTTTCATTTTTCAGTCCTTAGTTTGGGTTGCACTGTTGTCTTTGCTTGGTTTTTTTTTTTTTTCCAAACCTTTCACCTCGTACTGTGATGACATCTAAGAGAAGTACCTAAGTTCATCCTGTGAGCAAACTTTTAATGACAATTAGAAATCTGAGGTGTGGTTTCACCGCCCACTTCTGCTCCCTTTAGGGTAGGAATATATTTTACAGATGGATGGCTCTGGAATATAGCTCTAGATGATATTAAATAAATAGGTAGAGGGGCATAGCTTATCATAATTCATCATAAAGCTTTGCCTCTAAAGAAAGATACACAGTTGTTGAACAAAAGGCATTTGGCTGTGAAATGGGCTGTAAAGTCACTGAAATACTACTTGCCAGATGCGAAATTAAAATAGTTATTTGCTTTGTTCACTGCAATAGCCAAGAACTATGCACACTGCAGACCCAGGGCCCGCAAAAATAAATTGCTGAGACACGTCCAAGTCGTGTTTCAATTCTGGGTGTGAAACATGAGTGCTGCAAGATGCGAGGGGTTCCTATCTTTACTGTAAAGAAATAAATCAGTTCTTTTATTTTCCAGATTTTCTTTCCAGGAGGGAAGGCAGGAAGACAAATCACACCTGGCAACATTTCATGTAAGTAAAGTAGCACCTCTCCCCGGGCTCAGGTACGGAAATGCCCACGCCTGTCTGAGGGGGCCAGTGACAGCCTGGTGGCACTGACGTGGAGACTGCGGGCGGATGCAACGCCCTCGGTCCTGAATCTCGGGGAAAGGTGGGGCTGGCTTGATGTCTCCACCATCCCTTCCCGTGGGACAGGACTCTGCACCATGAGGGATCCTTGTGTTCAGCAGGTACTTCACAAACTCACATAAATTGAATGTTTTGCCTCATTTGCATGTTTCTACAATAACCTACATGTGCATACAGAAAGAACTTGTACTGCTGCTAAGGTAGCATAATTTAGCTTGCGTTATGAATCAGATGGGGATGTTCAAAGACAAAATCAGAACCTAAATAAGCCACAGTTATCGCCATATACAACACTCAGTAGCAGTGATTTACATCTTCACTCCCAGACCTGTATTATGACTTTTGCAAAATTCCTTCTCACAAGTCTGTACTTCACTATTTCAGCAACAGCCTCTTAAGTGCACTTTAAAGACAATTTCTCCAACATAACTTTACCAGCCTTTTATAAGTAAAAAAGCAATGCAAAAAAAAGCACTTTCAAATAAATTCTTAATCTTCTAATATAAGTCTAAAATTAATTTCTAAATTCATGTGTAAGACTCAGACAATTCTTCATTGCTTTGCAAGGAAGTGAAAAAAACAACCCCAAACACTTAATGCTTTACTAGCTTTGCTGTTTTAACTATGTGGGCTCACTGAAAACAATCCAGTTGATCTCATGTTTCCCTAAATAAATGGCAGACATCACCCCCTACAGTGTTTTTAGAAATATTTCTGATTTTTCAAATGGGGCAGAATTCCTACTACTTTCTGGTTTGTATTGTTTGGAGGGTTTTTGCCACAAGCAGCGCCAGTCACTGCAGTAATAACGAAATATTGTCCGGACAGACACAGCTGGCTGATTTCTGGTGTGTGCTCTGCTCTGACTGATGGCAAGCGACCGTGATAGCGAAGGTGCCAAAGGACATTAACCGCCGAGGGAAGGCAAAAGCTGAAGTGATCCGTCTGGCAACAATCAGAGCTAAAACAACCGCGGAGACCTCGTCTGAGCCTGCAGTTGGCACAGCAGGATAGGAGCTGGTTCGTCAGCGTCTGATCAGCGACCGTCAGTGCATCACCTCTGCCTCGTCCTCACCGTGGTAAACGCTGATTGTCAGTGTGAAGGATGCGTTGGAAATGCAATGTCATGCTAGCAATCTCTCCACACTGATTTTTAATTGCTCCTTGCCTGGCAACAGCTCATGGAGGTGCTGTTATGTGTGGCTCAGAGACGGAAGGGCTGAGAGGAAGCAGGATGAAAGAACATCCCAAAGCCCAGGATGGGCAGGCACTGCTGGCTGTGAGGGGAAGGCACAGATGTGTAGCACAGCTCAGAAGCTGCGATGTGAAGCAATGGGAGCAAAAATGATCTGCGGGGCAAGGTGAAAATTTGATTGTGCAGCACCACACAGAGTTTGCCCGCAGAGTTCGGATTGCCCACCACTGCAGAAAGCGAGGCACGCGACCAAGGGCTTGAGTTAGAACTGTACCAAAATCGGCTGTAGCTCTGCAAAAATGCAATGAAGTTTCTGCAGTCCAAAGCAGGCTTTGCTGCTATGAAAATTAACGATTGAATGAGAGAGGAGAAAAAAGCGTTTATTAATCTGATCCCTGGAAATATTGATATGGATGGATATTTTAGATTTACGAGGGACACATCCATGAAACAGGACATAGTAGAGATTAACCCAAAGCCTAATTTAGCAAATTAACAGCAAGAGAAACAATTTGATCAAATTCAGCCATATTGTACCCTGCTGACAGCTCTATGATGATAAATTCAACCCAGTGTGAACAGAATAAATCCCTGCAGTTCTTCAAATTCCTGTTGTCACAACTTCTCCAGTGAAACACAGTGACAGCTTTTGCTGGCTTCACAACTGTCTTATCCAGCAAATAGCAGAGAATTTTTCCTCACAAAGTGCAATTTCCACTACACAGAGCCCACTCAGCTCACATTCAGCTCCTCTCCATTTCTTCTCTGTGTTTTATTTCACCAGGCAGAGCAATACCGCTCACAGAAACCTGAACTCTCTCACTACCAATGAATAAATAGTGAGCGTTTAGAAAACCCTGAAGATGTTTCCAGTTGTGCAAAGAGACAAAAAACCACATAAGCAAAAATAAAAGCCCAGCAGGAGAACCTGGTGTGTTCATTTGCTGCTGTCACATCGACCATGGTATCAGTGCAGGTTTCTGCATGGACAGTGCTGAGGGAAAAGAATTATTCAGGTAAACTGAACAACCACTGACATTTCTTTACTTCTGTTCTGTGTTTTCAGCACTCACACTGGTACATTGCAGTAATGATCTCTTTCTCTTTGAGTGTCTGCTCTGTCTCCCCTCATCCCCCTCCCTTCCTTTTGTGTTGGTTTTCCCACTTTTATGTTTCGCTGGATGTCTCCTCATCCACTCCTCATTCTCTGTTTCCTCTGCCTACATATACTTGAAAAGATTCTCTTTTCTCTTTCTGCTTCCTTTTAAAATAAGTTAAATGTCTTACTAAAAAATGTTGAGAACATTTAGAACACAGGATGCAAAAATCCTGCACACAGATCACTGAATAACTCCACAGTTACAATCAATACTGCAAAGAACAGTGTACTTTATATAAAAAATAAAAAAAACTTTAAATTTAAAATGAAGTGTAAGTTCATCAGAAATTCCAATATTAGGAAAAAGAGAAATGCAAAATTTAAAACTTTGGAATACACTATGTCCACCAAGACCTGAAAATAATGAGAAATATTAATATTATTAAATCATTATCAAATTTTTATTCTGTCACTCACACAATGCTACAAACATTTTCAAAACCAGAGCATTGATTAAATACAGTGACTGTGGCAAGCACAGATTTAATTCCTGCCTATGTACAATTGGCCTACAGAAAAAGTCTCCAGTCAGATAATTTTGAATTTTATAAACAACAGACTGTTTCTGACCACTTCTTATTAATTAAGACAAAAAAGCACTTTCACAAGTATAGTGTAATGTCAAATTGATTTAACTTACACACAATTCTTACTTCCTATTTCTCACAAAATTCAGCATTTTGGGAAGAAAAATTGTGTTAGCTGTGGTAGACAGGTCTGTGTAAAATCAGAGTTTAGTATATATTTGATATTTCACTCAGAATCTGCGTAATATGTTTAGTTCACAAAAGTGTTTTCCGCATTTGAAACCTACAGGACAGACGAGGAAGGTGTGAAGCCAGTTCTAAATGTGTGGCCACCTCATGATTTTCTGCCTGGCCTTCTTTCTTTCTTTCTTTCTTTCTTTCTTTCTTTCCTTCTTTCCTTCTTTCCTTCTTTCCTTCTTTCCTTCTCTCTCTCTCCCTTTCTCCCTTTTTTCTTTCTCTCTCTCTTTCTCTCTTTCTCTCTTTCTCTCTTTCTCTCTTTCTCTCTTTCTCTCTTTCTCTCTTTCTCTCTTTCTCTCTTTCTCTCTTTCTTCCTTGAAATCCTCTTAATGTTTTTTTTCATTTTAAGTCAAACTAAAGTGCTTTCTCTTTTGGACATGGTGATGAAAGCACAGTAGGCTGGACATCCACAACACCATGTTTACAGAGTGCCTCTGCGGAGCAGAATCGGGCATTTGCCAATACATATACACAAAAAGAATTAGCAGAAATTGATATCAAGACTAGACTTTCTTCCTAAGTGGCCTCCTGCTGGAGAGCTCCTGCAGTAATGGAGTAGAATTACAAAGGGCCTCTTGACTATTCATAATTCCAAGTATTTATCTCATTAAAAACTATGCCAGGACAGATGCTGATGTTGTTATTCAAGTCCAGGACTGAAAAAAACCCTATATTATTCTGTTATAGGAATATTTTAATGAAAAATCTCAGCTTTTTTGATGTTTTGATTATCTCTTCATTGAATTTGCATTTTCATTGGCACTTCAAGCATATCTACTTTGCTTCTGTTCTGCGTTTTGTTGTTCTGTCTGCATTTCATTGAATTGTTCCATATGAAAGGGTTGATTTAATCAAGCACATGAGGTTTGCTTTTCATTACTTTAATGCAGCAACATCAATGACACAGTAATGCCTTTTCAGTAGGGCTGTATTCTGAACACCAGTTTATCTGATCAAGACGAATATTTTGCTGAGCATCACTATTTCCTTCAGTTCAGATCTTGTTCAATACCACAGTATGTGCTAAACTTCCTCTGCATTCTACAGGTATAAAGCTGTTTCAATGCAAATTGAGGCGCTATTTGTACAATTGAAACAGAAATATGAATTTTGCATTAAATATCCCGGAAGAGATTACCTTAAAAAGTCACCCTGCAAACATTTGTAGTGGAATAGTAATTTGTGTTATAGACTTGCTTTGTTTGTGTCCTTAATTTGTTTAATACATAACCTGGGGCAGACCCAGAAAGGAAAGGGGAGTTTTGCCTGTGTGTGCACATATTTTTATATACAGACACAAAGGGAGGTGGAGGCGTTCTGAACAGCATTTCAGAATTAGTGACAACAGCAGTGGTTTATTTCATTCTGAAAGGGGTGGATGGGTGTTTATCTCTAGCTACTGCAGATTGTCTTCCCAGGTGCAGTTTCATTTGTTATCATACAAAACAAGGGTGGATTAATAATGATTTCCTGTGGGCGTTTCGCAGCCGCTTTCTCAAATTCTCTTTTAACAAGGAAAGGCTTATAAAGTACAACACCAGCCATGAGCTGTGCCAGAAGGGATGGTACTGGAGCTACCAGCGTGAAACTGAAGGTGGTGAAGTCCTTCAGTTCTGACTGTGGCTCAGCAGATGCCGTGTGCACTCTGAGACCACTCGCGGCGTCCGTTCCCGGGATGGTCCAGGCAGTCGTCCACAAGGGCCAGAGAGTGGAGGGATGGAGAGAGCGGACCAGCTCCCAGCCATCCACAGTTCAGTGCCTGAACATGGCCCCAGGTGCTCTCCAAGCAGGACCCTTGAATTGGTCACTGAACAAGTTATATTTCCTTAAGACAAAAATCTATGCAGCAGGGGGGAAACATGTCGGAAAATTCTTTTAACTTTAGCACAAGAGTGAACGATCCCCATATTCGTGGTTAGTGCTTAGTTTTGTACCATACAGAGCTTAGTACAAATATCAGGGATTGCTGTGGCCTTGTGTTATCTCCCTGCATCTGTGACTAATAAGTCTTGTGCCAGCTGATGCTTCCTCGTTCACGTTTATCAGTGATTAATATGTACCAGCTGTTATCTTAGATTTGAGAACAGGGTTGTGTGTCAGAGCCGAGAATGATAAGAGAAGTACATTACGACCTGACCACGTATTTGAGATACTCTCAAGGAGAAAAGATTCATCGGAAGGTCTGGAACAAGATCCGGGTAATTCCATGGACAGCCACAGTGGGGAATCGTGCGTGCGCCAGGGTGGTCGCAGCCAGCCCTGGGCTCTGGGGCTGTAAGAACTGAGCAAAGCCACAGCTTGAGGAGAGTCTCCTTCCTGCCTCAACTGAAGGTGCCACTGATGCCATTTTTTGTACTTTTTGGACAGCTTATAATAAAATAAAACACATTTGTCTTCTTAGAAGTCCGAAATCCTGAAAATCCTGAAAATCCTGCATTTACAGTGTTACAGGTTTGTTATCCACATAAAACACACAATCAAGCTGTCTTTGCCTCTCTTTGCTGCTTCCATCTGCAGGGGCTTCCTTCTGTTATCATGTAGATTGAAAATAAACTCCTTGGGCAGGAACTAGTGAGGGTAAAGTCGGGTATTTGTTCAATTGGCTGATTTTTTTAATTTGTTTTTGCCAGTTTGCTATTATGTCACGCACTGCAGATTCAGATCACAGTAAGGGTAAAGGGGAAGACAGGTAAAAGAGCTGAAATCTGTAATGCCTAACAGAGTTTCAGTGTAGTTTAGGGGAGTAATTTTATTAACCAGCAAATGCAAACGTCACCTTCTCAACTGGTTGTTCTTGTATCTTTTCAGGGCTTTCTTAGTGGAAATTGGAAAGAAGGTGATGCTGCAGAACAGCCTTCTGCAGCCTGAACACACCCACCACTCAAGGTGCTGAATGCAGAAAGCTGATTTGTAAATTGTGCAGAAATGCACCAGCTTGAAGTCCTCGCTGCCTGGCACGCTCAGTCTGGAAAAGAAAGGACAGAGTGAAAACAGAATGCAGCAAGGTTCTCTACAGCCCTCAATGGGACAGAGTGAACAGAGATTTGTTGTTCCCTGCCCCTCCAAAAGAGGATTTGAAGAGGTGACAGATGAAAAAACACTTCCCAAGTGGTCTTTCAACATTTTATGATTAACCCATGAAATATCTTGTGTCACTTGTGAATGCACTTTTCTGCAGCCAGATCTGTGGGAGGAAAATCCATCGACTGTTGCTACCTACAGTGACTTCTCTGTAGGCTCAGAGAGTTCACTGGAGCCAGGAGGGAAGAGATCATTGCATTTTTCCTTAGCTTGCCTTGCTCTGCTATCTTCTGCCTTAGGCTCTCACTTTTGGGGAGTGGAGACTGCGGACGGGGCTCATCGGCCCCTTGGTTCAACTCAGAACAAAAATCTTTTGTGTTTTCTCCTCTTCCCTGCCAGTTTCAGAAACATTTGCATGACTTTTCTTAGAATCAGTCTCTGTTCTGAGCTACTGAAATTATACAACAGTCATACAATGGAATCCTTCCACCCCACCGTCCTTCCCCCCTCCAAAGAAACCCCCAAAACCCTGAAGTACATCTGCAGAACCAATCTGTTTCTGGAAAGCACTGGTGTGGCAGACGTGTCCTTGAGGGAAGCCCTTCATCTTCCTCCCTTTCTGCAAAACTCATTCTGTTCTGCAGGTATCATGTGCAAAGTAATTCGTGGTGGCAGTAAATGCCATCTGCTTTCCTTTACACCAAATAAAGGGCTTTATTTGCAAACAGACAGACCAATATTCTGAGAAAGCTGAGTGTGTTTAATCTTTCCTTTAGAGACCTTTTCCGACACACCGACAGAGTTAAACTACGGCACAAACAGAAACCAAAAGTCCTGTTACTGAAGGCTACCCTCTGAATTTTTGAGCTGCTCAGACGGAACTGAATGCGGGAGGCTGGTGGATCAGAGAAGGAAGACACGTCAATGTCTGTGAAGGAGCTTCACAAAAGTCATCACAGCCGGTAAGGATGACATTTCAACTTTACAGTGACGGCTTTCTCTGTGAAAAATGAATGAAACAGGATAATTTGGAAATGTGGTTAGAGACTAAGGTTTCCATTTTGGGCAGTGCTTGAGTGGGAATAATATTATTATGGTTAGTCCATTAGGTTAGAATACGGGTGTTTCCAAATTTATCAGCAGATATTAAGCACAGATCAAGGAAACTTGAGTTCTGTTTTAATAAGAAAGACATTTCAGCCAACTTTCATGCATCATGAGGATTTCAACACCTCCAGCTCAGGCTTGTTCTTTTCTGGTGTAAAGCTAATTCTGTGCAGTCTGGGGCCTGCACTGTCCCACAGCCCCCGCAGGGTGCCGTGAAACCACGGGTGCTCACAAGCACCCATCTCTCAGCTCCCCTCAGGGGAGAGACAGCACCAACCAAAGTCACCCAGGGAACCAGGTGCACACATTTATACACAGATATACACATTATGCATATAGACACCCCACAGATAATATACATTTACACACTGGCACCTGCACTCTGTGCTGAACAGCTGTACCATTGTGAGCAGCAGCCCTGGCTGTCTGCATTTGCTCTTAGCTGTGCTCTTAACTCCATGGGCTCTCTTTGCTAACGATGCTGACATTCTTTGCCACCTAACGAGGCAATTTCTGCTCACTAACAATGCATCAGTTTCCCTTGGCAGCTGAGGGAAGCCTGAAGTTTGTTCCTATTTGCTGGCCTCCTGCTGCCCGGGGATGCTTTCTCCAGTGTCTGTGTGTACAGACCAATTCCTGCTGCTGCTGGGCCTGCTGACCTGATGGTGATGGTTTATTTTTATCACAGAGAAACTGTGAATTCTGTTCTAAAGCCTTCATTAGGACCTGTTGTATCTCCTCGTTTTCCCTGCTGAGCATTAAGTCCATCACTATAAAGCTGCTTCTGTCCACCGTGATCTTTTTCCCCCAAAGTTGTCTCTTTCCATTTCTGATGAGCTCATGTCACCATGTGGAGATTCCTCCCCAAATTAATCAGATCCTGGCTCCTTAGCTCATTCCCCTTCTCCGTCCTGCATGGTGGCACGACCACCCTGCAAGCTCAGTGTGGGGCCTCACATCAGAGTGCTGAATACAGAAATAAATACACTCAACAGTGTCTGCATTTCTATTCAAAATTATTGTTTTATATAAATTAATAATTCATCTCTGTCTGGCTTTCCAGACCCCCCTTAATGGTTCTATTTTCATCCCTCTCCCTTGATAAATTCATGTTACCATCCGAACCAATATTCCTTCCTAAGTTATTACCCCATAACTCACCCACTGGTCCTTCTCTTCGGTCTGGAAAAGATATTGAATTGCTCATTACCTTCTACTGTAGCACTGGAAAGTATTTCCTCACCAATATCAATCTTTCCGTGGGAAGGGAGGAAGGTAATGACACAACTGTAATCTCACCTAATATTTTGATACCAAATCAGAACGATGCCCGGTTACTTCTTTCGGGCATCCCATCTGCTCTGAGGGAACTCCATCACGTCACTTTATTGAACCACCTCTGCTCACCCAGATTGTGCCCAAAATCAGTCAGGATTTATGTCTCCAGCTGCTGCACCAATGACAGGGAACGTCCTCTAACCGTGCTGGGGCACAAAGGTAACTCCCACAGGTCATCTGAAAGGGCCTGTTTCTTCCTGTGCTTCCTATCTTTCTCTTCATTTTCCACTCGGAATTTTTACAGGATTTTTTTTTTCCCCCTTGGCTAGGGTGTAACACCGTGGGAGGCTGAGTGGCAAACCTGTGCTTCACAGGAAACTTGTTCCTCAGTTTGCTTCACTTCACTGCATCTCCCAGAACACCTGGCACAGTAATACCTGGCTGGACAGGCTCCTCAAAAAACACTTTAGAGAGCCTGAGCAAAAACAGAAGCTAAAATCATAGTTGGAAGTTAGGAATTACTCAGCTCTGCAGTCCTGCTGGCATGTAGTTGCAAAAAATCTTTTCCCCTCTGTGTTTGCACACTTGTTTAACAAGGTCTTTCTTCTAAGAATGTAAACCACAAAGTTCCAAAGGAATAACACTGTTGGGTTTTTGTTCCCTAACAATTAAAAACAAAAGAGAACAAGTAAATCCATAGAAATGTCTGATGTAAAATGCAAATAAAAATAATCTTAAGAGAGTTCTGCCAAAGATCCTAGGAAACAAAACCACATATTCTATAAAAAACCCAATAATTATTCTACAAAGAAACCCCAACATGTTCCAGGAGAGAACATGAGTACAACAGTGCTGCACAGAATTCTATGCTTTCAAGCTTCCTACACTTCCTGGGCAATATCATCCTTTGAACTAACAGTTGATTCACAGATGTTTAAAAAAATACATACATAAAAAAAGAAAGAAGCCCCCCCAAACTACAAACCACTTCTAGTTCAGCTGAGAACCTCAGAAGAGCATGTGTGTAGCTTTATGGCAGAGGGTCTGAGTGTCCTTCTGAGTCTCAATTCAGAACTGGGAAAGAGGAACTTTAAAATGTACTTGTTAACAAAAGCAGTACTCTAATT
>VXAZ01000956.1:0-13771 GCA_013399875.1 Gymnorhina tibicen | reverse complement strand
CTCAGAACAAAAATCTTTTGTGTTTTCTCCTCTTCCCTGCCAGTTTCAGAAACATTTGCATGACTTTTCTTAGAATCAGTCTCTGTTCTGAGCTACTGAAATTATACAACAGTCATACAATGGAATCCTTCCACCCCACCGTCCTTCCCCCCTCCAAAGAAACCCCCAAAACCCTGAAGTACATCTGCAGAACCAATCTGTTTCTGGAAAGCACTGGTGTGGCAGACGTGTCCTTGAGGGAAGCCCTTCATCTTCCTCCCTTTCTGCAAAACTCATTCTGTTCTGCAGGTATCATGTGCAAAGTAATTCGTGGTGGCAGTAAATGCCATCTGCTTTCCTTTACACCAAATAAAGGGCTTTATTTGCAAACAGACAGACCAATATTCTGAGAAAGCTGAGTGTGTTTAATCTTTCCTTTAGAGACCTTTTCCGACACACCGACAGAGTTAAACTACGGCACAAACAGAAACCAAAAGTCCTGTTACTGAAGGCTACCCTCTGAATTTTTGAGCTGCTCAGACGGAACTGAATGCGGGAGGCTGGTGGATCAGAGAAGGAAGACACGTCAATGTCTGTGAAGGAGCTTCACAAAAGTCATCACAGCCAGTAAGGATGACATTTCAACTTTACAGTGACGGCTTTCTCTGTGAAAAATGAATGAAACAGGATAATTTGGAAATGTGGTTAGAGACTAAGGTTTCCATTTTGGGCAGTGCTTGAGTGGGAATAATATTATTATGGTTAGTCCATTAGGTTAGAATACGGGTGTTTCCAAATTTATCAGCAGATATTAAGCACAGATCAAGGAAACTTGAGTTCTGTTTTAATAAGAAAGACATTTCAGCCAATTTTCCTGCATCATGAGGATTTCAACACCTCCAGCTCAGGCTTGTTCTTTTCTGGTGTAAAGCTAATTCTGTGCAGTCTGGGGCCTGCACTGTCCCACAGCCCCCGCAGGGTGCCGTGAAACCACGGGTGCTCACAAGCACCCATCTCTCAGCTCCCCTCAGGGGAGAGACAGCACCAACCAAAGTCACCCAGGGAACCAGGTGCACACATTTATACACAGATATACACATTATGCATATAGACACCCCACAGATAATATACATTTACACACTGGCACCTGCACTCTGTGCTGAACAGCTGTACCATTGTGAGCAGCAGCCCTGGCTGTCTGCATTTGCTCTTAGCTGTGCTCTTAACTCCATGGGCTCTCTTTGCTAACGATGCTGACATTCTTTGCCACCTAACGAGGCAATTTCTGCTCACTAACAATGCATCAGTTTCCCTTGGCAGCTGAGGGAAGCCTGAAGTTTGTTCCTATTTGCTGGCCTCCTGCTGCCCGGGGATGCTTTCTCCAGTGTCTGTGTGTACAGACCAATTCCTGCTGCTGCTGGGCCTGCTGACCTGATGGTGATGGTTTATTTTTATCACAGAGAAACTGTGAATTCTGTTCTAAAGCCTTCATTAGGACCTGTTGTATCTCCTCGTTTTCCCTGCTGAGCATTAAGTCCATCACTATAAAGCTGCTTCTGTCCACCGTGATCTTTTTCCCCCAAAGTTGTCTCTTTCCATTTCTGATGAGCTCATGTCACCATGTGGAGATTCCTCCCCAAATTAATCAGATCCTGGCTCCTTAGCTCATTCCCCTTCTCCGTCCTGCATGGTGGCACGACCACCCTGCAAGCTCAGTGTGGGGCCTCACATCAGAGTGCTGAATACAGAAATAAATACACTCAACAGTGTCTGCATTTCTATTCAAAATTATTGTTTTATATAAATTAATAATTCATCTCTGTCTGGCTTTCCAGACCCCCCTTAATGGTTCTATTTTCATCCCTCTCCCTTGATAAATTCATGTTACCATCCGAACCAATATTCCTTCCTAAGTTATTACCCCATAACTCACCCACTGGTCCTTCTCTTCGGTCTGGAAAAGATATTGAATTGCTCATTACCTTCTACTGTAGCACTGGAAAGTATTTCCTCACCAATATCAATCTTTCCGTGGGAAGGGAGGAAGGTAATGACACAATTGTAATCTCACCTAATATTTTGATACCAAATCAGAACGATGCCCGGTTACTTCTTTCGGGCATCCCATCTGCTCTGAGGGAACTCCATCACGTCACTTTATTGAACCACCTCTGCTCACCCAGATTGTGCCCAAAATCAGTCAGGATTTATGTCTCCAGCTGCTGCACCAATGACAGGGAACGTCCTCTAACCGTGCTGGGGCACAAAGGTAACTCCCACAGGTCATCTGAAAGGGCCTGTTTCTTCCTGTGCTTCCTATCTTTCTCTTCATTTTCCACTCGGAATTTTTACAGGATTTTTTTTTTCCCCCTTGGCTAGGGTGTAACACCGTGGGAGGCTGAGTGGCAAACCTGTGCTTCACAGGAAACTTGTTCCTCAGTTTGCTTCACTTCACTGCATCTCCCAGAACACCTGGCACAGTAATACCTGGCTGGACAGGCTCCTCAAAAAACACTTTAGAGAGCCTGAGCAAAAACAGAAGCTAAAATCATAGTTGGAAGTTAGGAATTACTCAGCTCTGCAGTCCTGCTGGCATGTAGTTGCAAAAAATCTTTTCCCCTCTGTGTTTGCACACTTGTTTAACAAGGTCTTTCTTCTAAGAATGTAAACCACAAAGTTCCAAAGGAATAACACTGTTGGGTTTTTGTTCCCTAACAATTAAAAACAAAAGAGAACAAGTAAATCCATAGAAATGTCTGATGTAAAATGCAAATAAAAATAATCTTAAGAGAGTTCTGCCAAAGATCCTAGGAAACAAAACCACATATTCTATAAAAAACCCAATAATTATTCTACAAAGAAACCCCAACATGTTCCAGGAGAGAACATGAGTACAACAGTGCTGCACAGAATTCTATGCTTTCAAGCTTCCTACACTTCCTGGGCAATATCATCCTTTGAACTAACAGTTGATTCACAGATGTTTAAAAAAATACATACATAAAAAAAGAAAGAAGCCCCCCCAAACTACAAACCACTTCTAGTTCAGCTGAGAACCTCAGAAGAGCATGTGTGTAGCTTTATGGCAGAGGGTCTGAGTGTCCTTCTGAGTCTCAATTCAGAACTGGGAAAGAGGAACTTTAAAATGTACTTGTTAACAAAAGCAGTACTCTAATTAATTTAAGCTGCTAAGCTCACACTAGTACATGTGTAACTTACAAAAATTGAGAATTTTTTAGTTGAAATGCAAGCTGCTCAAGGTTAATAAGCCTGTCTGCATGAATGGAAAATGATTTTCTAGCACTCTGTGTTTATTTACTTCAGAAAGACAAAGACATTTGACAAGGCCTTTGTAACTGAGACCTCCATCCATTAAAACTCTACATAAGCCCTTTGAGAAACTTTCAGGAGAAATTCAACAGGAAGTGTTTGTCTTNAAAAATTGAGAATTTTTTAGTTGAAATGCAAGCTGCTCAAGGTTAATAAGCCTGTCTGCATGAATGGAAAATGATTTTCTAGCACTCTGTGTTTATTTACTTCAGAAAGACAAAGACATTTGACAAGGCCTTTGTAACTGAGACCTCCATCCATTAAAACTCTACATAAGCCCTTTGAGAAACTTTCAGGAGAAATTCAACAGGAAGTGTTTGTCTTCAAAACAAAAGCTTCTCTGTTTAAATATAGGAGCATTAAAAAAAATTAAAATAACCCTTACAGTTCTGCTTCTGGGGTTGAACATTTGGTCACATATTCCTTGAAAGAGGTGTTACATTTCCATCATAAATAGTTGTCCTACACAACAATTTCCCCACTGCGTGAAGGCAGTGCGAGGAGAAGCATCAGGTCTCTGCTCTGTAGAATATTCCTCCCCTTGTTTGTTTGCAAGAGTCTGTCCAGTCCTGCTTGTCACTGTTGACTGAAATATACTCTTACAAGAGAGAGTTTTTGCAAGCAAAACTCATAATTGCTCAGAAAAATTTACCTGTACCCCATAGCTTTTGAATTTGAGGACAGCAATTTAAAAGGTGTGGAATTACATCAAGAAGCTTGTTTCACTTCCATTAATGACAACTTTCTTTCAGCTGGTGTGTTTATTTGCCTTTTTCTATTGATGGTTTTTCATGTTGTTCAGGCAGCAGTCTCCAAGCACAGAGCTGCTGTGCTGCTCCTTCCAAGGTAAAAAATTTACCAGCACCTTTTTTTCCTGTTGTTTTGGTCTGTATGACCAAAATAAAATATAGATTAAACCACAAAGAGGTCAGAGGTAGCAAAGCCCTGTCTTTCAGTTTCAGCTTCTTTGCTTATAAATTTTTATACCAAATCAGGAAAACAAGTGCTGCAGTATGTAGAGATTTCTTACCTGATCTTCAGTTCCATAATTCTGTCAGAGTAGAATAATTATATCCTATGGACTTGGTATTCACCTGGACTTAGTCTATGCACAGCTGCTGAAGAGAGGGGTTAACAATTTCAGCTTCATAAAGCTCTTCTGGCAGCCCTCACCCTGCAACAGAGAAAGATTTGCAAGCAGCTGCTGGTGAATAGAATATATCCCAGTTAACAGAATGAAAATATACAGGTGAATACAAAAACCTACAGTGTGGTGAATAAAATCCATCATCAAATAAAATATGATGAATAAAATTTCAGTAGTCCCTTTTTTTTATTGGAACAACAACAATTTGTTTTAGCTCTGTTGTGATACCCACTATTGCATTTTGTATTTAGAAATTTTGCTTGAAAGTGGTGAAGCTGAAGCTGACAATGGTCACATTTCTCATATTTCTGTGTGGTTTGTGTCTTTTTATCTTTTAGTGAAGGGAAATACAACTAATGGCCTTTCCATGTGCTGGTAGATGTGTTCAGAAAGCCCCTCAGGATGGTAAGCTAAGGAAGGGACAAAACCAGCCCATGCCCATCTGGATCCTAAACATGGTGATGTTTAAAATGGGTATAAAACTCCTAAGCCAAGATGTTGAGCATCCTCGTTACTCGGAGTTGTCTTTAGGACTTCAGCCTTTCAGGAGGTTGACCTAGGACCTCTCCTTCTGTCTCTTTGCTCTTGTTTCCATTAGGGAAAACTACAGTACCTCTGGCACTGCCACTTATTTCCATTTGGATATTCAAAGTAGTATTTTGAGGTGAAAATTAGAAACTCATGCGAGCATTTCAGTTTATCCGACACTTTGAGCAGAAGCAACGTCCAGCCTTCCACCCTGCAAACTCTCTGCACTCTGACAGCTCTCCTCAACCGTACAGCCCCAGTGCAGCTCTAAATCTTCACTATCCAAGACTGAACAACTCCAATTAGTGAATTCTGCCCCAAATACCAAGCTGGACTCAACATCTTCCACAAGAGACAATGTAGAACATTAAAAGAATATTATGTAGAATACTAAAACATTATTTATTTAGTGTAGCAGATTAATTACAGAGGATAACCTGTAGACAGAGACACTGTGATGAGTTATGGCCTGTTCAGTGGAAAATCATTGCTGTGCAATTAGCAGTATTTTTGAAAAGCTGTTGTCCGGGCAAGAAAAATCACTTTGACACTGCCACATTCCCTGATCTTGGAGTACTGGTAAATAAACTATTTTCTTTTCCCTGTTAGGTAGTTATCAGAAAAGAAAATGGAGACTCAGAGTTTGTATTTGTAGGGTAATTATTTCCTGCATTACTCGGCTAGGAAATCACAGGCATAAGGTCACTCTAATTATGTTACTCTGTCAAGGAATAAGAGAATAAAATCCCTATGGGGTTTTTTTTAGTATTTATGCATGACTGGTTTGGTAGGTGAACTAAAAGCTCATTTTTGGTTCAGACATACAACTTCTTCTGTCTGAAACTTAAAAAGTAAAATAAATCACAGACTAAAACTTAGAAATGGAGTTTAATTCTTCCTTGAGCTGACAGCTTATTGTTTTCCAGGAACAGCACAATGACACCGTCTCTTTGTGTAAATGTCTTTTGAAGCAAAGTTTGCATTTCTTTTGCAGATGTTTATTTGCTGGAATACATTTCTCTCTCTCACATATAAAGGAGAGTCCTTTATATTACTGTGTGAATTGCAGTTCATGAAGAGATGGAGGTAATGACTCTAAACTGGGAGAGGGCAGGTTTGGATGAGAAACCAGGAAGAAATTCTTCCCTGTGAGGGTGGTTGGGGCCTGGCAAAGGCTGCTTGGAGAAGCTGTGACTGCCCCATCCCTGGAAATGTCCAAGGCCAGTCTGGATGGAGCTTGAAGCAGCCTGGTCTGGTGGAAGGTGTCTGGGTCCCCGTTTTTACTCTGGTCTTAAGCTGCTGGTGGCTGCCAGCCTGTCTGACTGTGTTCATGCAGTGAACTCAAGGCGTGGGTATCTCATGTTGAGGGTTCGGGTGGGATACTTCAGAGGGCAGTAAAAAATTCTGGGGTATTCTAATAGATGAAATTTTTGCCTAGTTTGTGAGAGAAGTGGGAAAGAAACCCAGAGACGCTAACTTCTATTTCCTCAATCCAACACATGACATTTCTCTGAGAAAAAGAAAATGCGTTTTGTAGAGACCTTATGAAAGGATCAGAATGCAGCATGACTCCGTATTAGAGGTGCATGTTCCTCATCTGAGCGTGGGACAAGATTATAGAGGAAATTGAATCACCTCTCTTTGTGTAAACTTACCCAAAGGTTTGGTATATTTTGCTGTCCCAATTTTTGCTTCCAGATAACCACATGTATTTTCATAAATGAAGCTCATATATAGCATAGAGCTCATTCCCTAAAACTGATGTGTGTCAAGGCTGGGCCCTCTGGTCCCAACTGTGTTCTCTGCCACGGTGTCTTCATCTACAGGCACAGACAGTTCAGTCCACACAGGACAACTACTTGTTATCATTATACAGCGAGTAGTAATTAAACCAAATCCAGTTCATAGTTACCTGGCTGCTTGACAGCTGCTGTCTCTGCTAAAAAGGCTGAAACACCTCAGTTCCAGACAAGGCCAGAGGTGTCGTGAGACACTGCTTGCCAAAATTCATGTTTACCGGGCTGCATTTCTGTATCCAATTTTGCATGCACAACCAGAGGGTGGAAATAGCTTAATCTGGACAGAAAGGCAAATCCTTTGAGGCCTGGGTCAGAACAAAGGAGAACAGAGTTTTATGAGACACCTCTTTCATCAGTTTACTTAGACTGGCCGCTTTTCTTCTTTTTTTTTTTTTTTTGAAGAAGAGAAAATAGTGTTCTCCACATATACGATAAATTTCAATTCGTATTACATTCATTAGTTTACCTGCTTGTGAAGTTTAGTGAAGTTACAGGGAAATATTGCACAATAACATTTGTCTATTTCTAAATACAGCTCTGAAGACTAAAGAAAAATTACAAATGAGAAGCTCCTTTCAAACTATACAGCTATCTGCTACTGCAAATTTAACCTGCCCAGCCTCTCACAATTAGCCTTTTTAATTTCTAATTGCCTAAATTCATTTAAGCTGCTCCTTACCCATAAGGTATGTCCTGCTATTACTGTTGTTTCAGTGACATCAGCTGAGAGTAAGTTAGACACTTTGTTGTCTTCCCTGAAATTGTGGAAGCTTTTGTTCACACCTCCATTCTCAGGATTTTCCCAGGAGTCTGTGGTTATATCTGAACACTGATGAGAAGGGAAGTAGGAGCCTCTTAATATGCAGAATTCCTGGAGAGTATAACCAGCTAGCCATTGGCTTCCTGTTTCTTTTTCCATTGGAGATAAACTGCCAAAGTAACTGGTTTGTTCAGCCTTTCCTGTGTTATGTTAGTGCTCTGCTTGCTCCACACAGTCACAGCTTCACAGTTTAACTCAGATCTGAGGGATCTTTCAGCCACCTCCTTTCAAGTCAGAATCCTGAACCATCTTTTTACTTTTCACTATTGACAATAACTATTTTGAGTTTGGTTTTAGTTTACTTTTCTTTTTTTTGCCTGAAACGCTTAGTCAATAGCTGAATTTAACAATCTTTCTTGTCCTTCTGTTCTTTCATTTTTTCCCTTGAATCCCATTCTAAACCAGTTCCACACTTCCTCGTTCAGTTCTCCATTAAAGACTTTTCCCTCAAACATCCTTTAAATCAAGAAAAACCTAAGATAGTGGAAGTGGAAAAAAATGGATAAGCTTTGCCAGACAAAAGATATCCACAGCTGAACACCCCGTTCCAGACCTTGTACTATGACACTGGCAGTTCAAATTTCTGATTCTGCAAAACCGTTCCAGAATCTCAAGTTCTGGACCAGAACAGAATTATGAAATCACATTAAAAGATGCAATCCAGCTACTTTTTCAAGAATGCTGATTCTTTGTCAGCAGGCAGGACTTTCTTCATTTCTCCATCTACAAATCTCCAGCTTGTTTCCTGAAGCCACTGCGGTCACCACACGGACTTGGTGCTGGACACTGACCCCGGGCAGCTTTCTGACCAACACAGTCTGGGAGTTACTGGCTCAGGCTTTGCTTTACCTTTTCTATAAAGAAGTTCCAGTAAGTTTTGGATTTATGACGCTTATGAGATCACTGATCATGAGGAATGCATTCCTTTATCGCACGGCGTGAGAGCCACCGCAAGGTAACAGAACGTAGTCTTCTCCTGCCCAGGAGCCACGCCAGCAGCAAGCACTGGCAGCTGTGCCCGTGAGGGCACAAGGTGTTTGCAGGGGCTGCAATGAGGGACACCAGGGATAAGCCTCATTAAGCACTTGTCACAGCACCTGCTGGCTGAAAAAATACCGCTGTTTGACATCTCTGTTAACAGGCTCTGACATTTTAATGCTATCCTGCATATCCATCTTCATACACATTGTTTGCCTCTTCCCTTGTGTCAAAATAGCAATTCATTTCCAGCCTGCCACTGACAACAATGCACTGAGTTTTATAAATGCTCAAAAATGTCGAGTAGTTAAGTCAAAGTGCTGGTGCTTGGCATTGATTTATACCTACTTCATGTGCAACCTGCCATTTTCTCATTAAAAAGTGAGACTTACCGCTTACCTGCCATTTTCTCTTGATTTTTGGTATGCTATTTGCATAAACTGGCTTGTCATGTATATGTCACACTGGGATTTCAAATATAGAGTTCATTTCCATCTCAGTTGGGAATAGCAGAAGGTGGACGTTTAGGAAAGAAAAAAGAAAACACAGTTGTCAGGTCACTGGTAAAGGACCTGACAAGTCTGTAAAAAGCAACTTCATTTTCCAGGTTCAAAGGTCCTTTTGATATGCTTTCCAGACCTGAAGTGCCTTAGGTGGGGGATACAATTAACATCAAGCATAGGTATTTTTCCATCTTCTTCCATACATTCCCCATAAGAGGAGAAAGTTTGTCTTGATATGGACAAAAATTTCCTCTGCCTCTGGTTCTTGGCCTTGAAGAAGACACATAAAAGTTGGTTTGTTAGAAGTCCTGGTTTCAAAAAAAAAAATAAATCTGTATTCCTTTTTCTTCCTCTCTAATCTTCTTAGTAGCCTTTTACTGAGAGATTTCTAGTTACAAAAGTTCACCCAACATAAACATACTGTGTGCCCTGAACGGCAGACACCACTTGAATTCAGTCTCTGCTGCCACTGAGCAAAGTCTCCTTTCAATCACTTTCCTTAGCTGTCCTTTCCTAGGGAAGCAAAGCAAGCACTCTCCTTTCATTTTCAATGATTTTAAAAACTCATCTGCTGAAATGCCGTGCTAGAGCTCAGTTCCTGTGCCATGGGGAGTTGAATCATTGGTTTGAATTGAAGCAGGCTACAAACACCTCTGGAGGCAGCAGAAGCATTCTTAGGAAGACATCTGTCAGAGAAGAGGAATGCAAACCATTAGACACATCTCTATGTGTTTAATATAAAGAAGAGCAGTTTCTGAGAATTGAAAGTGTGTGACCTCACTCCTCAGCGGTGACTGAATAACAGCTCAGTGTGGCTCTGCTTCCTCAACCACAAGCACTGCTAAGCCCTAGTTTCAGTGACACGTTGAGAAATCAATGGAAAACTTACCTGGAGTTTTGTCTAGGGACTGAAAACTACAACCAGGTCTAGAAGTAAAGGATGGAAGTTTTTTACTGAAAAACAGGATTTATGTTTTTCACAATTGCTTTTGTCCTTGAGGATTTATCAGTCAATTAAGGAGAATTACTGAGACAAACCATCGTGCTCACTCACAGCTGACCTCAATGAGATGCCAATAGCTGAATGTCCCTCTTTGTTTGAGGAGCACAAGGCGCAGCGGACAAAAACCTAAGCAAGTGCATGTGTTTCTTGGATTTGAGGAATGTCTCTAATCTGGTTTCTACACAAGCCTACCAATGGTTCTTCCACAAATGCCATTTGATGGCTTGTTACTTAATTCCTTTCCACTGTATTATACAAAGAGGATTTAATGGGAAATAACACATTGTGGTGCTTGGAGTTAATAGCAAGGATCATTTGGTGGGAGTTTGGTCAGTGCACTCAGCAGGAGCTGTAGAGGCATTGTCTCTTAAAGGGTTTTCAACACCATCAACACCTTGGGGGATCTGTGCTGGGTCACAATGAGGTTTGTGCTGTTGAGAAGGACTCAAGGCCTCAGCCCTGATACTGTGTGAAATAATTTCATTTTTATAACACAATAGACCCTGAAACTGACAGAGATGTTCACTTTGCTCCACAAGCCAAGGCTTTTACTGATATTCTGTTGAAAGGTTGGATGGTGTCACAGTCGGTGAGTGTTGTGACCAGTTCAAGCTTTGACTGATCCAGTGTTGGGTCAGTTATCCCAACAATTCCCAGGCAGTTTTGGCTCTGTGTGGTAGGTTAAAGAGATCTGCATCCGGGTCTCTTCCAGAACACCCCCCGGCAAAGTGGTGTAGGTGTGGAAACAAAGTACAGGGAATACAAATGTATACTATGAATTAAATTAAAAACATGTGAACAAGAAGCAGCATCATTTATTTCTTAAACATTTTCTACATAAGAGGAAAAGAAGTCAGAAAACACCTGTATGGGAAGAAATCGTATGGGAACCTTAGTCAGGACTGT
The DNA here is from genome assembly GCA_013399875.1 of Gymnorhina tibicen. Taxonomy (NCBI): domain Eukaryota; kingdom Metazoa; phylum Chordata; class Aves; order Passeriformes; family Artamidae; genus Gymnorhina; species Gymnorhina tibicen. The sequence goes on along the minus strand of VXAZ01000956.1, from coordinate 2,778 downwards.
GCTTTATGATGATCTTGAATTTCTAGTGACAAGAATTAGTGCCAGTGCGGAACAGAAATGCGGATCCTGCCAGGCATGTACAGTTATTTGCTTATGCACCTCATATTTTCAGAGAAGCAGGATACCTCCAACACAGGATAGCATTTTAGCATGGATATTCCTGAGTGTGGCTGGGGCATCCTTCTTCCCTGTGCTACTCCCCTCTGTAAGATCCAGCAGCTCGTGAGTCTCTGTGTGACTGGGCCGTTCGGCTAACGCTGTTTTAAATGCAGATTCTGGCATTTAATACAATTAAGTGAGAGTCTCATTACACAAACAATTTGTAACAAGATTATCCCTAGGGCTCAAAACCTTGAAGTAATTGAATGAAATAGCAAACTGCAAATGATAATAAATGTGCACAGAAGTTTGACAAGGAGGCAGTCAGATGCAAATCAAATTGAACACAGAAGCCCATTGCTAGCCAAACATCACAAGCTGGAGTGAAGCTGCCTGCCTCTAGGGAGCTGCTGGGATGCCAATGTGTAAATTAATGTGGTGCAGAGAGAGGAAAAAGAATAGGAACAGCAATTAATGGAATACAACAAATGCTTGGTGTCTGGGCTTTGATCAACTTGAAAGGCAATTGCTTATTCCTGAGTACGTGAAATGGCCATGAGCATGGCGAGGCTATGTTCCCAAAAGTGCACTGCTCCTCTGAATAAGGCTGTCCAGGAAGGACTGGGTCACTGATAGCTTTTATCTCATGCAAATGGGCCCCATTGTCGTGGACTTTCTGGTTTCTCACACTAGACTGCTGGATCTAGGATATCTCTTGGGTAAGTGCTCAAACTAGAAGTTCCCTACCACCTGTTTTCTGCTCCAGGGCTTTTACTTGATTGTAAAATCTACCTTTTGTTTTGTTTGTGTGTGCCTTTCAGCTGAAACCCTCCTGTGTGCCCTACTGCTAGCAGGTAAGATCTCCTTGCAGTGCAGGAAAAACATTTTTAACTCTCTTTGATTTGCACACATCCGTGTCACTGCCTTCACCTTTTCATCTCAGATGCTTAGACAGTTTTTCCTCCAACACCTGTGATAGCAGTACCCCTCAAGGTGATGCAGACATGGTGGGCATGCAGCACCCAAACTGGTCCTGATCTTCTGGGAACTAACTGCTGGTCCTGAGCCCATCCTCTCCTGTTTATTTCTGTACTATACTTGTGGCAAAGGGTGCTCCTGCCAATGTTGTAGGTTACTGGTCTAACCACAGCACCATGAATAGCAGAAGGTGANTGGTTTTAACCCAGTATGGGAACACCTAGACTCCAACTTTTACTTTTACATAACTAAAAATATTTGCATAGGAGGTGGAATCCCATCAGACAAAGGGAATCTTACTGCAACACCAGGTACAGAGTACCCACGCTTTTGAGTCCAGTGAATTCAAAACACAGGTTTGAAACCTGCTCACCAGCACTTAGGGGGCCACCTTGGTCTCTGGACTTTAGAGTGTAAGGAGAGAGAACATAAAGTCTTTCATACAAAAAACAAAACTGCAAAGCAAAAAGTCATGGTAACTGCCCTGAAAATGCACCTCAGTTTTGGGATGAACTTGGTGTGAAATGGTTCTTTGCTGAACCATTCAGCAACTTCACAAGCAACTTCTGCCTCTTTCTGTTTGCTCACTGGGGTTTGTTCATCTGCAAACACCATCTCAGGTTGTTCTGGTGCTGCTCCCCCTGACAAAGATCTCCCTGTACATTCCGCAGCCTCAGCTGGATATCTCCGTGAACTGGTTTGTGTGATGTCTGCACAAGTCTTGTTGAACCTCAAGTTGTGATGCCCTGCTTGGAGTCACCCTGTCTCCTGGACATGCTGCTCAGGTCTGCCAGGATGGTTGTCCTCCCTCAAGTCAGCTGAGCTAGTGGAGGCGTTCCAGGGACGTTCAGGAGCGCAGGCACCTCAAGTGGAAGAAATTCTCATCGTCTGTGCCCATTCAGGCTGTCTGTGACTCTGCCGAGGGGAAATGGCATTTGTTGCCTGAGTAGCTCCAGGAGGACTAAAGGCGATGGTGAAATACTCTGGTGAGGACTGTGGCAAAAGAACAAAACTGGGATTAAGGGGAGTTTTCAGTAATAATGACATCTCATTTGGGCTGCTGTCACAGGCAGTTCAGTCACTGCCTAAGGGAGCTCAGAAGTGATTTTGGAATACTGCTCTTGGACTTTAAATGGTATGGACTATTCCTCATCCAGACGCGTGGCCGTGAGCCCGTGTGTTTATCAGTGACACACAAGCTGAGAGAGGCAGACAGATTCTGCAGGGCTCCTGGGGTTCGGGTGTCCTCCTGCATCCTTCTGCTTGCTGGAAAAGCTCCTTGCCAAGCAGTGGAAGAAATATCTCCCTCTTCATGTCCAGGAGTATCAGCTTGGCCATCTGCATCTTGCAGCTCATCTCGAGGGAAGTACCGGGGACCTGGACATCTCATAGACTCAGAATCTCACCTCTTCTCATACATTTGATATGTCCTCCAGTGAAGAATCTCTTTTTATTGAGGGAACCGGAAAATATTCTAAGCCAAAGTACACGAAAACCAAAAAATTAAGGCATCCTTTGTCAATATTCAATATAGAGAAGCTGCAAATATTTGCAAAAGGGTCATGTGGAGAAAGGAAAAAACAAAGCAGGGTTTACTCTGTTGAAGCTAGGAATAAAAGTCTGCCTTCTTATGCCTTCAACTGGTTTCCAGGCACCCACCTGCTGGGGATTTCTCCTTTCTGTCTCTTTGGAAAGGTTTGG
>VXAZ01000955.1:64123-98940 GCA_013399875.1 Gymnorhina tibicen | reverse complement strand
AGACAAACAGCCTTTGCAGAGCATGGTTATGCTATCAAGAATGTCTTCTAGACATACCTTTTAAATTTACTTTCCTCTTTAGCTTATGACTGGCAAAGTTGTGTCCCTTATTCAGCAGGGACTTAATCCATTAAAGTGACATTGTTCATTNGGACTTAATCCATTAAAGTGACATTGTTCATTAGAAAGCTGATGAATCAGCCCCAGAGAGTTGCATTTAGGTAAGTACTCACTGAACTCAATAAAAAATGTGTGAGGTGAGGACCTCTATTTATACTTCTCATTATTTGAGGAATATACAATTAAATATTATTTCAATTCACTCTAAACAAATTTCAAAACACGATAATATAAACAGATGCAAATTAGAAAGATGTTTCATCACTTGCAAAGTAATGAAATATTTGATAAAAAATTTGTAAAAAAAATTGCTATTACTTTAATATAAGCAGGATTTTTTTAATAACATAAAAATATATATATATGGAGTTCCAGTTACCTTCAGCATGATTAAGGAAAAATTTTGGTGGTAAAGTAGAAAAATTGGCCTAACCAGAGAAATGAATAATGCTTAAAATTCCTCAAAGAGTCTTTTAACTCATATTTAAGAGGCAGTTACTGTGAGTAATTATAAGTTAATTAAATATTGATTATTACAAGAGTCTCTCATTTAAAAAGTAAAGCTATAAGATAAACTGTGTTACTTTATGATTTAAATTTATAGTGGTAATAAATGTGCAATGACACTTTATTGTTATTAAGTAGGATTTGTCTCATTATTCAGCTCTAAATGGTATTAAACATTAAACATGTTAGATATTGCTAAGCATTGGAGAAACTGTTCTAAACATCTACTATAGCTAGAGATAGTAATCATCCTGAACATTCAGAACATTTCTCTCAAGTTTGATGATGCTGGGATGTTTATTGCCAATTGATTAATTACATCATATTATTAATCCTAACCTATTTTAATTTCACAGGCATGACAACTTGATTTATCTTCAATATTTCCACTGGATCCTGAAGTCAGAAGTTTTTGTCCTAACAATCAATCAATAGTAAAATATTATTTAGCAAGTAGAAATATTTACTTTTAAGTGCTGTGAGTTAGTTTTTAGAGCTGCAGAGTAAACTGTTAAATTTTCTATCATTCCTTCAGCTACCAAACAGGACAAACATTTTTTAAGCTATAGATTAAGCCACTGGATATTTTTACCACTTTTTGTTTTGATGGAGGGTCTACTATATATTTGCAATGAGAGATGATGGAAAACATCTCCTTTTCTTAAATATCTCTTGAAGCATTGTTCCACATCTTTGTTTGTGCAATATATTTCTGTCAGTTTTCTACCTATCTGGATCCATTTATCATCAATAAATTCCAGGTGGATTTTAAGGTAGCAAACTACATTTTTTTTCCACAGGTAAAATGGGGAAATCAAGGCACAGAAAAACATGTAATCCCAAGACATGAATAATTTTAGCAGGAAACAGTGAATAAGAGCTTGGAACTACAGGCTCTGGATGAACTAGTTTCATCTCATTCATAAAAAAACAAAACACAGAATGAACACGAGGCAGACAAAAGTAACTGAACTAAATGCAGTTTCCATAAGAAAATGATGTAAAGACATAGTTGTGTTTGCTCATGAATCATGTGTCTGAAAGCTGTGTAAGACCAGAGTTGGCTGGTTTTCTATGAAAACTGAAGATAATTATTTTTATATCTTACCAATCATTTCTACTGTCAAGGCGATGGGAGACACAAAGAAGACATTGAAAATGGCATGTGAAGAAGGGGCAAATGTTTGCTTTACATTCTATAAAGAATGGACAAGAAACTTCTCAAGAATAACACTGACGGCTTTTGAAGTTTCGTGAACAGAAATGAAAAATAGCAGGTTCAGTGTAATATTCTAATATCTGTTTCAGATACATCAGAATCAAAAATGGTCTGAAAAATAATGCATGAAAGATGTGACAGAATGGATGCTTTTCAGCATCTGGAAAAGGTTCAGGGGTTTGCTGTTGTTGGTTTTATTGGGTTTTTTTGGTCTTGTTCTGGCTTGTTTGGTTTTTTTTTAGGGGAGGAAAGATGAGATCATAATTTATTTTAGCTAGAATTGCTTTGACCTTTCAGATCTGGTAGGCAGTAACACTGGCCTGATTTTGAAACTTCGTTGTTTCTCATGAAGAACTTGAGGAGTTATCAGTAGGTGAGTAGGCTATGCTATGTGAGAGAGGAAGAAAATACTGTGAAATGCTGCTTATTCCAATTGAATAATCAGAAATGTCAAGAAAAAGACCCACAAGCCCCCAGATCAGAATAGGGATGGGATCACCTTTGAATCCTGTTGGAGAAAGAAACCTACTGTGTTGACTGTGCGGAGTCTCTTCCTGCATGCGAACAGGCAGCGTGCCCAGCCTGCTCCTCCAGGCTGTCTCAGAAGAATTAATGGGTTTTTCTCACTTGTGCAAAAGGAATGAAAAACAAAACAAGATCGTAGAGAAGTCTTCTTCATGGCCAGCCTCTAGGAGATGTCCCTAAGTACTGCCCATATCACAGCCCTACAGATCTGGCCAGGTCTCTTGTTCACCCTCAGGAGCAGGATCATCCATGCAAGCTGATTCAGTCACTCCTGACTGATTGGACCTGCTCTGATCAAACATATCCCAGCTGTTGAAAGCACAGCTGGATTTCCCGTTAACAGTGCTGTTGCTGCTGTTCTAGCTGCTGTTGTTGCTGCCATCGCTTGTGAAAGCTGGAAGCCTGGTGAACAAATGTGGCTGTAAGTTGCTCTTGCACAATTGCTCTCACATCCTGGGGCTTTCTGGCAGCAGGGCATGGCTGTCCTCTCAAGTTGTGTCTAACTATGGGAAAAAAAGTGCAGGTTAGAAGAGAGGAGCTGTCCAGTTAAGCCTACGAACGCACAGATGCTGGCAGACATCTGTGTACTATCCTTCTGTGTAGGAGCATGTCAGAGGCCATGTCTCTGACAGAGCAAGTATACATAAACATGCTTTTATATATATATATATATATATACATGTAAAAAGCAGATAGGGCTGTGAGTTCTGAGGGGTGTGATCAGCCACTGGGCTTAGCAGGAAGAAACAGTACATCACCAAAGTGCCATCCAAGTATGGACTTTTTATGTTGCCATTTTAAATACCCCCTTTCAAAGCATTTTAAGCTTTTTCTTTATTAACTTGCTGTAAGCTTCAAAGTATTGGTTTTCACCAGCATAGTTTCAAATACTAAGGAGGCACTTGCCCTGGACGAGTAACATGTCCAAGAAAGCAAATATTGGCAAAAACACACACTTGACTGTTTCGTACAATAAAATTGTATTGAATTTGTGGCCATTCTTTTCACTTATAAATATGAATCACAAATATATGTTGTCCCAGGGCATCACAGGGCCCTGGGAAATAAACTTATTTCTCCTCAAAAAACTAAAAAAAAAGAAAAGAAGTCAAAAGCTCAAATCAGCTTTCAGATAGAGAGTTTGTTAAAATGAACAACAGAGCAAAGGTGAATTTGGAAGGTTTTATAATGTCATCAGAGTTGCCCTGAAAATCTTACTTCAGAAGAGAGGGCAGGGGGCTTTTTTTCAGTAATTCATATATATACCTGCAAGTGGAATTACCTATAAATGTCCAGTGTACATATGTAAAATATTACTAATCTTCAAGGCTATGAGCAACAAAGGCAGGGGAAATAGTACTGCACAAAGAAAACAAATAGCACCCACAAATGCAGATTGAATTTTAATAATTGGGGAAGTTAATAGATGCTGTTTGGTGTCATTCCAGGCAGGATTTTTATAGACTTCTCCCAACTGGAATTCTCTGCTTGCATTACCAGGAGAAAATTGCACAGTTCATCGTTCCCAGCTCTCTCCCATTTTCTCGTCTCAGAAATTCAAAACCTTTGTGTTTGAATTCATAATAGGAGCCCAGAAACAGCATTGCCAAGCAAGACAACCACTTAGTCAACTGGGAATGTGTTAATTTCAAGACTTCACCGGTTTTTCACCATTGTAAATCAATCTCTTTGATGTTAATTCTTGTCTACTCCAAGGATACTAAGATGTGCTAAAGCCTTACTAGGACATGGACTATGAATACCAAAGAGTAACACATGTGAGGTATAGTGGACATTTACAGCATTAAAACAATTTTTTCCCTTACTATTGATGATATTCACTGGCCAGTCCTGTTGTTTACATGGACAACACTTTGTTCTGTCCTGCGTGATGCTGAATCCAGCTCTCCCTGTGGCTGAGGCTTTAGTGTTCATCCTTCATTTAGTAAGGATGTGAGTAAGAGTAGAATACTTCTGCTTTTATTACTCATATTCTATGCATCTCTGAGCATATTCATGAAAGTTGTTTTGATTTTTTGGAAGTTCATACAGCTTTGTTCCTAACATGCACTTTTTTTGTGCAACCCATCATCATATTTTTTCCTCTCCAATGAATTTCTTCTCCCATAAAATTCTGAAAGGAAGGATATTCATGCTGAAGGAAAAAATGTTCGTGTTGATTATGGACAGAACAAATTAATAGTATTCGTCTTAATTCAGGAAGATGTCTTCAGACAGAATCAATAAAGGATATCCAATTATATACAACTTGGAGTGTAGGAACAGTCAGCATAATTTCCAGCTAACTACCTTACATACTTTAACTTGAACATACCAGAGCCTTACACTGCCTAGGCGAAACAGGCCAGCTCTTTAATGACAGAAGTCACAGTGTCAAAAGAGAATTGCAAACCACACCTAGGCTGGCTGTGAGACCTTTCTGCTGTTTAAGTGTGTTCATAGAGAGGTAAAGCACTTACACTATTAACGATTATGTTCTTACAGAAGAAATAACTATTGGTTATTGCAAATGTGATGTTGCAATACCAAGACTTCCAGTGGGATAAAAAGTGAAGCAGGTGGCAAAAATGGTAATTTAGGCAACGCCTAAAGTCTAAGGGTGTCAAGAAAAGTCCCCTTAAAAAACCAGTAGGTATAAATTGCATTTAGATGCAGAAATGCTTTTCCAAATAAAATTTAAGGAAGGAGTTTTATTATCTATCTATCTATCTATCTATCTATCTATCTATCTATTTTTTTTTTTTTTTTTACACCTGACAGAAGAAGTTGGCCCTTGCACATCCATGTTTGGGAACATGTAAAAAATCCTCCTGAAAAATGAAACTATCTCATTTCTGGAAAATGTGTTAGTTTTGTGGGACATAAAAATAAATCACCTATTGCAATTATACTCTCCCTGGTTGCAAAACATTTAAAATGCAATGGTCCAGGAGAGAGTTTAGAGCAGAAAATGGGCTTTTAAGAAAATTTTGAAATCAACAAGGATGAAAGAAAGACATAAACTCAGCAACCTTCAGTATCAAATTCGGAATATAAGTGTGTGTAATTCTGTTAGCAAAAAATAATTTCAAAAAATAAAAATTATAACCTCTAATAATTCTGAATTGCTTCAAGTTTTGCAATTAATTACAGAATATATTCATATTTCAATTTCTGAAATGCAGAATATTACAAAATTCTTTGGTGTCACTTGGAGTCAGATTAAAATATTGATTACTTAGACTTACATTGTTAGCACAAATTTCTTTGTGACCGGTAACCAAAAGTTCTTTTTACTTCCAGCTGGCCAAGACTTGAGATACATTGAGATAGGCAATGCTTAAAATCCTTTGCAGACATGCCACTATGTGAAATATGTGGAAACAGGCCATTTCATGCCGTGCTGTTTAAACACATTAGGCTTAGGTGCATCTCCATGCTATTATTAAAACAATAACGTGACAAACTGTAACTTGTATTCTGAGGTTTTTCCCCGGAGAGCTCAGGTTTAACTGGCTGACATCTGTTGATGCAACCTACTCTTTGCTTCTTAGACAGATATTGCGTTGCTGTATTTTTAAAATCAGCTCCTTTAGATCTTTTCTCCCTCTCTGTCCCATAGCACTGGTAGCTTCTGGTTCCTCACTGGGGGAAATACCATTCACCTGAAAGTATTGTGCTGCATTTTCCTCAGTGGAAGCCAAACAAGTCAGAGGAAAAAACAGGGAGCATGACAGAAGAAAGAGCAAACCCTAGAGTTAGTTGAAATGCTATATGCAGTTATAGAACCTTAACAAAGCCAGCATGCCTTTTTTGTGACACTGATGTCGTTACCAGTGTCTTACAAGGAGCTTGAGAATTCTAGCTAACATAAGCATTAACTTTGTGAACTGTGCATAGGTGAGAACAAAATTGTAGTGACCCCATCTATAAGTGATGCACCTTTTTTATTGTTTTCAAATGCATTTCATGCATTTCCTCCATTTTTTCTTGTCCCTTCATAAACCAGATCTTGCCTTTTCTTTTTTTTTTTTTTAAGATTGATTCATTCATTACCAGTTTGCTTTGGGACTACGAAACCTTGCATTTGTGAATTTGTGACAGTCTTAGACATCCTGAAACCATCTCTTTCCTCTTTCTATTTACAAATTTGGCAACTATCCTCCATGCCATTTTCCTTTTCTTCCCACCATATTGAAACAAACAGAAAAGTTAACTCATTTATAATTTCACAAAGTCTGCAGAGTCAGCTAATGCTTCAGACAGTGTTTAATGACTTGATGAAAGTCTCCCAGTGTGTCTGAGGCCATACCAGGAAAGAGCTCCATGATCTTCAGGCTGTCTTCTCTTTCTTCTGTCTCTCTAATACTAAATTTAAGTGCAGGAAAATTTTTCTCCTCACTCCTTGCCCCATTATTTTTAGGTCTCCTCTAGTGATTTCTTATGGAAACTATTTCAACATGCTCCTATTGGCCAGCAGATACTGTCAAGGATGATTCCCCTCACGACAGCTTCAGGAATCAAAAGGATTCTCTCACTGCTCAGTACGGAGGCAAAAACTCTCCCCCCATTTGCTGACTTCAGACTAGGAAGAATAGCAGTCTGGGCTTAATTTGCCCTTATCTCCCTGTATTTTTAGAGACTGATTCATGTAAATAGATGTAATGCTTATGCTCTCAGTTTTTAAGAACAAATAAATATAGTGATAGGGGCAAACATGCCTCTATTTTGTAATCCAGCTATTTTAGGGATTTTGTTTTGGGGAGGGGGAGTCATCCAAAGTTTGCACACACCAGGCGTCATAATTGCCAAAGTGACTGGAGGGTCATAAGTTCAGAGATGGGGCAGAGGGAGTTTACTCTTACTGTGACTTGAGCAGGTCTCAATGAGCAGTGTCCCAGCAATCTGATGACCAGACCACAATGTGTATGCAGCCTACAGGACAACCTATAGCAGCCTCTCTTTGTTCAAAAGTGGTATCAAAAGGAGTTTCACAGGATCTTTTCTCCCTCTGCCCCATAGAACTAGTAGCTTCTGATTCCTTGCTGGGGGAAAAAACATTCCCCCAAATGCATTGTGCTGCAGTTTCTGTGATGGAAGCCCAGCAAGAAAGTGAACAAAATAGGGAGTGTGGCAGAAGAATGAACAAACTCTACAGTCAGTTGAAATGTTATATGCAGATACAGAATCTTAACAACCCCTGCATCATGGCTGTGGATATACTCAGGTCCTGTGCTTCTTGCATTAATACTGTGGGACATCACCGAAAAAGCCAGCAGGTTTCCTTCATCCTGGCAAAGAAGAAGTCTGGGAATGAAGGAGGAGTGTCCAGACCACAACTGCATGTGCTTGGCTCTTTTTTTTGTGGTGTGCTTCGTTGCCCAAGATCAAAATGCCTCCCAAGATACCTCCCAAGAGCCGGTTTTGCCTGACGCCTTTCCTCAACCAAGGACCACAACCACAATATCTGAGTTATTTTATAAAACATTAAATGCTCAGACACTTTACACTGATTGTTTTAGAAACACATATGAAAAAGATATGGAAACTGAAGGGAGTCAGATGTGCTCACTGGAGGGCAGAATTTGCCCCTATGTGGTGTTTTGGCACCCTAGGAGGAACGTCTGTTGCATTGCATTAGGAAGTGAAGATGGCTGGACAGCGTTCTGACAGGCTTACCTCAAAATCTCCTTGCTTTTGTGGGTTTATATCCAACCATAATGTTATTTGAACACTTTTAATTACATACTGTAGCTGTTTGAAGTGTCTGACATTATTATTATTTTCATATCACTACAGCCTCATACTACTGCTTGCTAGCTGTTACAGCAGCTTCCAAGATCAGAGCAATTCATTCTGGACTCAAAGTTAATCTCATGGAAAATCCAATCAGTAAATTGATTAGGTATTAAATTACATTCTTTGTTAATGTTCTCTATTCCTTCCCTTAAACTTCAAAAAAACCCATTACATTTTTTTGTCCCCTCTTTTTTCTCCCTTCTGTGTAACCCATTTCAATTAATATTACTCTGCCATCAAATATACTGTTATGGTAGAGACTACCTATGGATTGTAAGTTACTGCTTTCTTGTTACAAAAAAAAGGTCACTGGTTTGGAAAAGTCGGAAATTAAAAACTTGTAGAATTGTGTCTAGTCCCAGGATGACCTAGAAATGTTGTTTTGACAGTTTTTCAGAGATGACTATCCAGAATGTGCTTCATATGATAACTTATGTAGAAAATATTGTAAGTAGCAGTACCACTCTGACTTTGTAAACATTTTGTTGTTTGGGTTTTTTTTTACCAGAAGTACCTAGCAGTTAATGTTGGATAACAAATTATTTTTATGAGGGTGTTTGGGGTTTTTTTCATTGAAAACTTGTTTTGAAAAAAAACCCCAGTTCTGTTAACTACACTGAGTTCTGAAATCAGTGGGAACTGCAATCCTGTCAGGACCAAATGGAGTATGTTGAACAGAAATTCTGGAAGTCGTATTAAAGAGACTGAGCTAACATCAGGTTATTGCTGCCTGCATTTGCCAGACAGCCTACAGAAATATGCCTGTGATCATGGTGAGTCAGGAGATTAGCTGTGATTCCTGTGATTGCTAATAGCTCCTGCATACTGTGTTCATCAACGGGAAGTCTGCCACTGCATACAATATGGTCAGGATTTCATCCTTCTAATTTTGTTAGCCTTCCTTACAAATTGAAGGTAGATTGCTTGCATCACATATACAGTTTGTCTTGTATTTCAGTCTTCAAGCTCTTTGGGCCAAGTTTCACAGTAAGAACACTTTTGTAAAGCACTGACCTCTATTTGGCCCGATGCACTGAGACACAAAGTCGTAAACTAGTCTTAAATGGGCACACGTTTTAGTAAGAGCTATTACTGCTTCTGACAATTCCCACAACTGTTTTGAAAGACAATGCTTTGCTTTTGGTTTTTACTTCTTTAGCATTCCTTAATGAGCTTTTACAAATTTTAGTCCAAGTATCTTTAGATCTCAGTGCAAAATTTTACCACTATTTCTAATTGCATTTTGAGACAATATCTGAACTCCAGCCTGTCTAGTAGCACTAGACTAACAATTAGTCCATCCTTATCAAAACTGCATCTCATTTCAGCTGCTAAGCAGAATTCAGTGTTCCTGTTTTTTACTTCAATAACTCTTAATTCTGCCTCTCCTTCCCTGAATATGATATAGACCCCTAGTAGTTCTTGTCTCAATGAACACGCCATTTCAAATTGCTTGCTGACATCTTGAATTCAGAGTAGTTTGAAACTCAGCTTCTCAGTGTGCTTTCTTCAGAACACTCTCTTCTCTATTTTGGCATCAGCAGCTTCACTATCTGCTGCTCCTTTCTGTGTCTGTCCTCTCTCCTCCTCCTAAGTCACAGCAATGCTCTCCTGCTGCAGATCTCCCCTCATCAGGCAGAAGGGTGCCTGTCTCTCTACAGGAAGTGTTTGCCTGGTTTGGCCTGACAGCCTCTCCTGTGTTCTTCACGCATATTTTACGTCCAACAGATTCAGGTCCCTCAGTTAAAACCATATTGTTTTATTTATCAGAATAAGTTCTCTGTTCTCATTTAGAGATGACTTTTGCTGAATTCAAATGTTTGGCCATGCTCCTGGGCATTTAGATGTTTAACACTTCTGCCATTTTTTCCTCTCTGTTTTTCATCACACAGACATCCAAATCATCCCCTTGTACAGCTCTCCTGTTGTCTTTTTGCTATGCTTTTAATTCCTTGAACTGTGTCCCCAAACCGATTTACCAAGGCCCCACGTTCATCTCAGTCAAATTCATCCTGAAAAGTCTCATCCTGTAGTCTGCCCTGAAGACTACAAAAAACCTAACAGTTAAATCAAGCTTTACCATTTTGTTTTTGCCTTGTCAAAGAATATTATGTGTCACTGTGTTCCATCTCTTCTCTATTCTTTCCTTTATTCCTTTTTCTGCATCTATGTTCCAGACTTCAAGCTTATTGAAGGTAAAATCTCTATGTTTTTTTCTGAGGCATTTAACTAATCTGCGGGTAGGATGCAAGTATAAAACAACAATTATTGTTCCAAGGATGAATTTATTAATACACAAAGAGGCATTAAATTACTTCTGCGCTTGCTTACTGGAGAGATAGCTTGCCTAGGCGGTTCTCAGGAAACTACAGGAACAAGATTGGCACTTTGGAAATTAAACATACATGCGAGTAAGACCTCTCATTGAAACGAAAGGAGTAAGTCCCTGCTGCAATGTTATTTACTGCTCTGAATGTCTGCTGGATCAGGACGTTCAGTTGCAATGTGATAAGCCAAATCTTCCTTGCCAGAGCCCTTTCCTGAACACCTGACACAGCACAAACCCCATTTACTGTCAGTCATTAAGCAGAGCTGTCAAAACTGAGGGGAGGGATAAAAAAAAATCAATTTAGCACCAGTCACTGGATTCTAACAATAATCTCCTACATGTCACTGATTACTTTCTCAGAGATGCAAGAGATTACTGATTACTTTTAAATTACTAAAGCATGGATCTGTGAACATGGAGCCATACTTCTTCACAGAGATGTGGTTCAGTGAGTCCCCACATTTAAAACTGAAAAGAAAACTAATCCAGTATCTAATTCATTCCTACAAAGAGAACAAATTGTCAATTCAGGCCTTACTTATTTATTTAATGTTTTTTTATCTGATAGCAAAAATTGTTGCTGTGGCTCTGGCTAGACATTAACTGAGAGAAGAGTAAAAACTAAGTAGCATAATGATTAGGCACAACCTGGATGCCATGATTACATTATGGCCCATCGTTTGTTTCTTTGATCTTGGCTGATTAAATAAACTTTTAATCTGAAAATATAATGAATGATTATTTCATAGACTGAGTATAACGTAATAATATAAAATATAAAACTTAAAACAATAGCTCACCTTATCACCCCAGAAGAAGCATAATGAGATTTCACCGCCACTCATACAATCCTCCTGGATTTAGCAAATACTAGTATAGTTATATAGTTATATAGTTATACTAGACTCAATGCATAATTCAAAATTTCTAATTTTTTGGGCCAAATAATTTGCATCAGTTCCCGTGACTTTCATACTCTGAGATTCAACTTTGTTTTCAGACTATGCTGAGTTACAAAAAATGGTATTTCCAGACTCAAGAAGGGAACAAGAAGTGTTATTTTGTTATGTTGTGCTCTCCACAAAAAACCTACTGTATATTGTTTGCAACACCCAATATGAAGTAAGTTTTTTTAGAGTTCAGACCTTAGAATCTTCTGATGTTGATGCCTGTGGCAAAGTCAGAGAATTCTCAAATAATATATCTCATAGTTGTGCACATTACAGTATCTGGGCAATTCTCAGCTGGGTATTGCAGAGAAAAGCTGAAAAGAGGTAGACAAAGGACATCTCTGCAGAATGTGGCATTTATTTGCAATTCCAGAAAACATTCCTTGCACAAAATCATCCTTTTTATTCCACCACATGCTTGTAGCACAAATCCCAACATAATAATATGTTAGCGCACAGCAAAGCCTCCTAGTAGTTTCAGATCCAAATCTGTCCTTTCCCTGCCATTCTGGGATAGATTTTAGGATACCACAGCCAAAACAGATTTATAGTTCTGTTGCTGTTTCTCAGGTTCAGGCATTTATCTGAACCTTTCCTCCTCTATCTGTCCTGACTATTTGCAAAGGTTTTCAAACTCTATTGAATAAGTTTTGGCTCTTTCCTGACATGCTTTCATACTCAGATCTGTGTACCAAGTGGATTGATAACACTGTGAAAAAGGAATTTTAAATCCAACATAGCCTCTATTTTTTTTTCTTACTGCAGTGGGAAGTTTATTCTGCTCACTAACCTCCAGACTAAATGGGACCTTTGAGATAAATTTTACATTAGTTTATCTCTCGAAGTGAATATTACATGATTCTGTATTTAATGTCATGGGATTAGCTGTTAGCCACGCATCTGCCAAGATATTTCCACCATCATGGTGTCAAAACTCAAAATTAGTGATTAATAAAGTGAAGTAAGTGAAAGAGGAGCAGCAAGTTATTTGAAATTATGGGCATGATATATGAATATGATTAGCTTTTTCTTAAAGAATATTTATATGATTATACGAATGCAAAAAGGCAATGCAGTATTTTAGTCTTTCTTTCTCTAGTCACTGGAACACTCAGAAGCAGATGGACTGTGTGACTGATGATTCAATAATTGCACTCATTAAAAATGTTCACGCTTTTAATCTTTCCCCCCTCACATTCTGTGAAGAGCTGAGGAATGAAATGGTTTTGTCATTGTCAGCAGATAGATAATTGAGTTTGCTTTGATTTCCTGGGGTGTCCCTTCCCCATCCCCATGCTGTTGGATTGACATCTCCAGAAGCGTAGCAGAACATATGAATCAGAACCAACTGTCTTAAAGGAGAAAAACATGATGGAAATACTCCTTTCTCCCTCTCAGTATTCACTTGTGTGCACTCAGCCAGCAACCTACCTTGGTAGAACACAGCATTTGCTTTTTTGCCAGATTATCTCACTCCATGATACAGTTTCCTACCTGTGGTGCTCAAGGAAAAGAAAGATAATTCTGCCTTGAACTTATGCACAGAATACTTCTTCTGTTTATTGTTGTGAACTACAATAAAGATGATAGAGGGGAGAGGGTGTCCAGCTGTGCAAGTGCCTGATGCCTGGTGTTACAACAACATGAAATCAACATAATCTCACAAAACACCAAGGAAAAATGGCAGGGGGAAGAGCAGTGAAAAAAAGAGCTATTCTGCTTTCTCTGAAAACAAGGATAAAAATATCTTCCAGCTCTGCAGAAGAGGTACTTCTTTTTGTTTCTGCCAGTAGGATTTAAGTTTAGAGTTTGCATTTAAATTTGAATTGTGTAACAGCAAAAGCATTCTCCAAATGAGGCATTGTATCCACTCATTCTACCTACCCTATTGTCTGGGCACCCATTTTCCAGATGTTGCTCGGGAAACAAATACAGTAGAAGTTGTGTAATCCATGACTTTCTGACAGTTGCCAGCTGCTCCAGGAGACTCTCACATTATCCATCATTTGTATTTTGCAAACCTCTGACTGAAATCAGGGCATCACAGAGTTCAGCCTTGCTCAAACATGACATGACAGAGCCCTTTGCAACTCTGATTAAGGTCTCTGAGGTGGACTTTCATTGCTCCCGTGCTTAGATTTCACTATTCTGTACCTGTGAGCAAAAGAAAAATATTTTTTCTGCATGAATGTTCTCTTTTTTGACTTCTTGGGTATGCTCCCTAGGCTCAGCTGCTCCGTAAAACAATTACGAACTGCTGTTAGACCACTCACACATCCTGGGCAGACTGCATAAGTTCTTAGACACTTCTACTGCCCTCCCTCTGTGTACACTCTCTCTCAGATGCCTGCCATTTGAAGAATGCAATGCGCAGATTTTGACACAAAATACACAGATCTGAAGTAGGGTGTTAGGTTCTCATATCATCCTTTTCCTCAAATTCACTGCACCCAGTTATTCCTTCTGTCTGCTGGGTACAAGGATTTTTAGATAAACTTGTGATGTGCAGGTTCTTCTTCATATATTGTTTCAACAGTTGAAAAGGATGTCTCTGTCAGAAAAGCAGGACATTTTCACAAACTGCCTTTGTTAACTAACTGGACGGTACTCCTTGTCTCCGTGCTTGGCAGAAGGCTGTATCTTCAGACCAATTTCTTCCTCTGCACCCAAAACACCATTGCTCCTTTTTCCCCCTGTGTAAGTGTAGATGAAAATAGTCCAAGTTCTAAGGCTCCTTAGCCAACAATCTGTTCACAGTCAAAAGTGAGAATGTCGCTTCACCTTCTTGTCCCAAGATGCACTACAGAGTGAGGGTTTTATGTATGACACAGGGTATGTGTATTTTACAAACACAAACTGTAAAGTATGAAGGGCACATACATCTTCTAAGTTATCACACCATGGCCAATTTAAATGGGTTTCCCACTTGGGCAGCAAAACCAAACAGCAGGATAAGAGTGGACACTCTCACAGGGAAGTGACATGATTTCCACAAAATTCAGTAGCACTGGATCTTAGCTAAACTGTTTAAATGAATATGTATAAGAGGTTTTTAAATCTCGTACTCAATAATGTGACCATAGATGCTTGGGAAAATGGATCCCTCATGAGTTTCCAAGGAACAAACTGCCCACTGAACAGGGAACTTTCTAAGTGGATGTAACATATAGAGTAGAGCAGGCTACTCTCAGCAGGCTAGTAGGGGGTGAGAAAATTACCAAAAACTGTCTTGAAGTATAAAATTCCCCATAATTAGCTACATTCTGATACTGTCTGTGGATGACTATCAGTTAGAATGCACAGATCTGTTCGAAAGGACAGGTCCATTTAGAAATAAGGCTCAGTGGCAATCATACACCATGCTGTGCAAACAAAAGCTTCCCAGGAAAACAGCCACAAGATGCAGCTTCAAACTTTTTATCTGGAGCTAAGCATTATGGCTGCACATTTCTTTTTCTCACTGACGATGGATTGACTCGAATTCATGCACTCTACAATCCTCAAACACTGGAAAACTTTGGATACAGAGCCAGAGCCAGGGCAGTTGGGAGTTGTCTCTTGTTCCAATAGGGTTATTTATAGACACATTTCAATCTAAACATTTCTCTGTTGAAGCAGGACACTACCTTTCAGGAGGCAAACACAACACATGGAATGTCCGTATTTTGTTTTGAATGCATGTCTGAACCCACGCTCTAACCCAAATACATTCTATATGTGCACTGACTACCTCAGTCCTGCAGCATGGGTCCAGGAACACGCCTCCCTGCCATGTGTCTAACACATGTCTTGCAGGATCATTTTGTAGCCAAAGATAAAGTAGATGTCCTAAAAGTAAGCTGGTAAGTACCCATATGCCTGTGATTACTAACCTAACAGCCTCCCACATCAGAGAATCTGAGTGCATAGCTCCTGGTCGGTAAACTGGGCATGTTTGCATCCACTTCTTGGCCCATCCTGCACACAACCTCCTTACTCCTCAAAACCTTCAAGTTCTGAAATTTCATGTTTTCCTACTTCTCCTATGTCCCCTGTCTCACCTCCTTTTCTGAGCCAGTCACCAGGTGATGCCCTTGTCACAGCAAGCTGTGAAACACACCACTGGAAATACAATCTTCAGGGACATGGGAGGAAGCAGAAGATGGGTAAGATAGACATCGGCTTGTTTTCACTTTAAGAGAAAATGCTGAGACGTTGCACAAGACAAAAAAACCCCATTGATGCGGTCATCAGGTATCAAGTATTTAAAGGCACTGTTCCTTTATGAATTCAAGCACTGGAACCACATCCGTCTTAAACTGCTGGTGAGTCATTGTTCATAATTGGTATCTATTTATCATTAAAATTATTTTTGTGCATCATTGCCCCATATGAAAAAAGGTGATTACATTTTACAACAAGATGTGACCATTCTGTTGCATAAATTGGATAGAGGTAGAAAAAAAAGAACAATCAAAATGAGAAACACTGTCAAAAAAGGGAAACACAAAGAAAAATACAAAAGCAGTTCTACTAACAGCTAGCTCTAAGTATGGTATCAAGCAGTCCAATGTATATTCCATATTGCAGTGCCCTCAGACAGTGTGAGTAATGTAGATAGCTTTCACAGACGTCTGAGATGTCAACTTCAACAATTCATTTGCAGCATGGAAATCAAAGGATGTTTATCCTCCCAGAAACTGAACTTACCTTTTCTGAAGCAACTGAGGAGGGCACATCCCTCAAAGCTCTACAATACAGCCTATCTGCTCAACCTCCAAGGGCAACCAGTCAAGTAAGCATTCTTTTGCTTGGGTGACCTTTGGTGGGATTCAGCTCCAGGAATCCACAAAAAACCAGAAAACCTGTTTAGGACAGCCTTTAGAGGAGGGTATGTGATACATTTTAGAGTCCTAAGAAATTTTATGGAAACATTCTTTCTGGAGGATTCATTCTCCCCATGATAAATAACAACAGTCTTTTTATATAATTTCCTTTCAATGCTGATGCAGGACTTCATCATTCTCCCTTTTTTCCCCAGCAATATATGCAACTGTAATATAATCCTGTTTTAGGATCGCCTGCCTCTTAAAAATATCCCTAAACCCAATATAATTTCTCTAACTTTTGCATTCGGTGAGATCAGAGTATTGTCTTCAGGGTTTGTCATTATTTCAGACAGATAAAGAAAAAAAATGTCTTGCCTGTGTGGAAAATTTCTGTTGTAACTGATAGCAAATATGGAAAGTCTAATTTGCATATAGATGTCAAAGCTTGCAACAATATACTCCCCTGAGAGAGCTCTTGTTGTTTAACTGTGTACACAGTCTGGCACTATGCTGCCCAGCACCTAATAAAAGCTAAATTAAAACTTTTTTTAAACTCTGAGGCTGTGAATATCTTTAAACTACCAGTTTACATTTGCAGAGAAAGGGCAGAACCATACCAAGCTAAGCCTCATTTAAGTGGAAAAGCAGAGGGTATGGCGGCAAGGGCAAGTGGGAGAAATAACTTTATTTGAGAGTAAACATCAGTCAGATGTACTAATGCTTTAATTCATCAGCCTAGATGAGCTTTATTACAATGCTGGGATCAAGCAATACCAAGGAGATAAAAAGCAGTGCTGTGTAAAGGAGAGAGAGATGAGCTGAAGATTATTAACAGGGCTGAGAGAAAAACAGAAACAGAATGGCTGAATAGTGAGGAAATGATAAAATGGAAGGTGGAAAGAGCAGGAGTACAAGTGCAAGATTAAAGTAAAATCTACTTTTTTTCTTCCTGTTATCCTGTTTTATTTGAATTTTCAGTGTTTATCACAGACTGTGCAGTGAAAGAATAATGTGATACTGTGCCAAGGGAAAACTAAAGGCTGCCAGGGAAAGAAAAGCAACCATAAGTCTGGTTTCATAATATCATTAAAGTACACTATCATAATATCTTTTAATGATAGTGTATATGATACATATAAAGGAAAAGTAACATAATCTGAGAACTAAAATTTACATAAATTCTAAGTCAGACTAAAGAAAATCCATGATTCATCATAGGACCAAAGAATGGCCTGCGTTGGAAAGGACCTTAAAGATAACCTAGACCAATGTTCTTACCCTGGGCAGGGACACCTTCCATTAGTCCAAGTTGCTCAGAGCCCCATTCAACCTGACACTGGACACTTCCAGTGGTGGGACATCCACAGCTTCTCAGGACCACCTCTTCCAATGTCTCATCGCACTCTGAGTAAAGACTTTCTTGCTGACATCTAATCTAAACCTCTAAGCTTTTAGTTTAAAACTGTTCCTCCTTGTCGTATCACTATCAATCCTCGTGCAAGAGTCACTCTCCCTCTTTCTTCTAAGCCACCTTTAGGTACCGGAAGGCTACTTAAGGTCTCCCCCAAAGCCTTCTCTTCCCCAGGTTGAACAATCTCAGCTCTCCCCAGCCTGTCTTCAGAGGTGGTCCAGCCCTCTGATCATCTTCACGACTCTCTTTTGGACCTGCCCCAGGAGGTCTGCCTCTTTCTTGTACTTAGGACCCCAGAGCTGGATGCAGCACTCCAGGTGGGGACTCAAAGATCAGAGTAGATCACCAGAATCATCTCTCTTGACCTGCTGGTCACACTTCTTTTGGTGCAATCCAGGATGTGGTTTTCATTCTGGGCTGTGAGTGCACACTGTTGGCTCATGTGGTGGTTGTAAAAACTCGGCGGGGAACGTAAAACGGCTCAAACCACCACCTTTAAATAGAGGAGGAGAAACCCAAAAAACCTCAGAGAAATTATACATCAGAGTGACAATTTACTACAGAAAATAGCAATAAAAAAGAAATTATACAGAAGACAGAAATGGTTTAACCAACAAAGGCAATATATCACCTGGTCCCCCATAGCAAAACCAGGACGGCAGAGGGCCCAGGTGCTGGACCACATGGGCTGAGAGAGAACAAAGAGAAACAACGTGACAAATGAGTTCACAGGGTTTAATGCCCTCCACAGATCTTGCAAACCATGGGAGACATGGCCAAAGCCAAAACCTGGAAATCTATTTCAATTTGAGTCAGGAATTGTGCTACTGGTATTCTGGCTTGCCATGGTGGGGGATGCTGGCGTCATCAGTGGTGTGGGCACTGCAACATCTCTCCAAAGCAGGGATCCCAGCTCTGCCCCCCACCCTGTCTCCAGCCCTGACCAAAAGAGAGTCACACTCTTCTTCTGCTTCCAACCCCTTTGCCTTTCCTGACAAAACCACACCTCCCTCCTGCCCCATGCAGTGATGTGGATGGTATTGAATATTTACAATAAAACTCCACTCTCTTGCTTTGTAACAGCTCAGGTCCAGCTTTTCATCCAGAAGAACTCCTCCTCAGTCCTTTTCTGCATGACCACTCTCAATGAAGTCTTCTACCAGTCTGTAGCCATGTCTGGGATTGCCCCAACATGGGTGCAGCATCTTGCTCTTGGACTTGTTGGACTTCATGAAGTTCTCATGGATCCCCTTCTTGAGCTTGGCTAGGTCCTTGATATGAAAAGATTTTGAATACTATGAGGGGCAGAAGCAGAACAAAAAAAAGGGCTTAATGGATCACACTGTCTGATAGCTCTAGATCCAGATTCCATCAGCAGGATACAACAGTTCCCACTGACACTGCAGTAAATTACACACATTTCAAAGAATTCTTCTACCTTGAATTTTAATTCAGTTTTCCCAATGCCGGTTAAATGAATAATGTCCTGTGAACTTGTATCTGAACAGCACTGTAGCATCTAGTGGGACTTTGAACATGGAGAGACATGATACAGAGCCTGAAG
Source organism: Gymnorhina tibicen (assembly GCA_013399875.1). Classification (NCBI taxonomy): domain Eukaryota; kingdom Metazoa; phylum Chordata; class Aves; order Passeriformes; family Artamidae; genus Gymnorhina; species Gymnorhina tibicen. The sequence goes on along the minus strand of VXAZ01000955.1, from coordinate 79,708 downwards.
GACAGAAAGAGGACATGCTGAGGGATGCTTCTACAGCCTTGTCCTACCAGGGAATAAAGAACAGATTGTGTGATTGTCCCTTACCTCACGAATTAACAATCCAGTTATTACAAGCGTGTAACCCCATCCTGTCATCACTTTTAGTGAATATTCTTCCTCTAGTCCTGTCTTCCATACTGTGTCTCCTTACTACCTAGTGATAGGGACCATCTGGATGAAACTAGTGTTCAGCACTTATCACTTGATTTAATTTGTATTCATATAAGTGTTGCAATTGGAATTGCATTTTTATAACTATGTAAAATTGAAATTGTCTTCTTACTATTCCTTTCACTTATCCATTCTCATATTTTAAAAGAAGTATTTGCCCCTTAATCTTTTTCACTCAGATTACCAACTCTGTTAGGATAATGCTGTCTATCATGCTTTTGCTTATCTCCAGAGAGTCTAAATTATTCCTAAAATTAGTGTTTCCTGCCTAGTGTCTATAAGGTTCTCTTAATCATTTCATCAAGCATGTGCAGGAATGGTGAAATTAGCATTTATAATAACGTGTTCTAAAGTAACAAGGAGATCTACCTACAGCTTGTGCCCAGAGGCCTTTTGATAGAAGGGCTATGATGCTCTCCAGATTTTGAAAGTTGTAGGAGCTACAGGGAAGGGAATAAAACTTCTGTCAGAGAGTGAGGGCCAGATCCACCTCAACAAACCTGTGTACATGTGTGTGCCTTTCTTTGGTATAAACCTTGGGTACACTTTTGACTCAGATCTCTGGATCACTCACAGTGCTCCGGTTCACATCACCAAGCTGTTATAAAGCACATGAACTGGGTTTCTTTTGGGCATGGCTAAAACAGATGTGGTGGTTCAGGAGCACACCCAATCTGTTCAAATTCCTGGTGGACAACGCGAACACTGGACCAGGCAGCAGAGAGCCTGAAATAAATTCTCCTGGTATACTTATTGTATGGGCATTGAATCCTCTTCAGAGGCTGTTCTGTGCTTTAGATCTACTCCTACAGGGCTGCACTACACACAAATACAGCCATCACATGTACCCATTGAAACAAAGCCGAGCTCCGAACATGGTAGCTGCCAAAAACATTGATGGTCCTTGCAGGAAGATACAAAGTCATTATCTCCCTGGCCTTTTGACAAATATCAGACACAGAATAATGAATCATTTATTTACTCCTCTAAAGCAGTTTTATTTTGACTTCATTTAATCATGTAAAAACTAAATCTGTTTTTCCCTCCAGTGCATTAAGAATGCAGTCTCTTATAGATTGCATAATGTGCTAATTTGGGATTATATTAGTCAAAGAAGTCTGTATGTCATTCTATTTGTAGAATGTGCTGACCTTGAGGAAATTTATTTTAACCCTGGTGAATTTTTTGGTTTGAGGATAATTCATGGGCATCAGAAGGTTCACAGATAAAAATGTTGCTTTGACCTTCAAAGTACTCATCACTAACATGTCATTATGCAAGTTGGAACTTTTCAATCCCCTCAAAATGCATCACCTAAGAACATCCTTTTTGCTTGTCACTCTATATTATTCATATCTGAATGTCTTTATTATCTCCTCATTTTCCATAGCATCATATGCAAATGTCTCATTTGCACCTTCAATGCCCTTCACAACTATAATCTTTCTGTTTAATCAATTTTTTTTGCTTTTCCCTTCAGGTCCATGGTGCTAAACCCCTGAGTGACTGAGTATTCAATGGGATCACAACTCTGTTCTTCAGTACATAATAGTCTCCTTTTCTCTTTCCTGGTATTAGTTCTGTGGCAAACCATACCAGATCACATTCTGCTTTCAGTCTCTGCAATAGTTGCATGGTCTGTAAGGAATCAACTGCTAATCTTACTAGGTGAGCTCAGTCTGACAGAGATTAAATTTATTTAAGAAAAATAAACTGATTCAGACTGTATCAAAACTATACAGAACTATTCCGATTTGCTCTTGCCACACTTTCTCCTTCATGCCTGCTGTTTGCAGCAATCCTTTATGGTCTCTTTGTTTCGTATTAAATTGCATGCTCTTTGGGATTAAGATTTTGTTTATAATAGCGCTCATCAAACAGTACAGACAGCATCTCCACGCAGTGCTGTCAATTCAACAGTAAACCATGTATTGACACTGTATGAACTCCAATTCTTGGTTTGCCCAAATAGGTTAATCACACTGGATTGTTGACACATCATTTCCTGAATACAGCATGTAAGCATTTATCTCTGACTGTAATGCTCCAAAAAGTCACAGAACATTATATTCGTTTACATCCATGCTCTTCCATCCTGGAAGAAAGTGACATGTTGTTCGGAAGCCCAGCCTCTGACAAATGGAACTGGTACGAAAAGTGGGCAGTTAATGATGCTAGAATGGCAGAAGTTTGATTATTTAATAAAGAATGACGATGTCTGAGGAGAAAAAATTGCATATAGGCACGTATTTTCCTGCCAGCAGTCCACAAAACCTTTCTTATTCCCCTTATAGAGAAAACTGAAAATTTTCAGGATGGGTGAAGGGCATCCTCAAACAGCACCTATTTGGTCAACCCCTTTGTATAGGTTTCTTAAACTCCCCCTTCTTCTAAAAATAATTTCTCAAAAAGCCTATCAAGAAACTGGAATTGGCAAAAAGTTACTGGTTAATAGAAGAAACAGTCAAAATTTGCCCTGCCCTTTGGTATTCTATTGGTTTATTGAAAGAATTGGCAGGCTGATGAATTTTGTCTGAAAGGAAAAGTCAGTTTTATCCATTTGCATGTTTGGATTTTGCTGGATTACATACGGGGATAAATGAAAGAATGGTTTTTTTTTAGTCAAACAAGTTTGCTCTAGGTTAAAATATTGCTCTTCTGAAGTGTTATTAAGTTTACCAATATGATTTTTATAAAAGGAATTCTAAGCATTTACATATTTGTCCTTAGACTTCCTTATATTGCAATTCTTCATGTTTTAGGTTCTATGTGTGAGTTCTCAAACACAACCTAGTGTCTGCCATCCAAAAAAACATAAAGAAAACAAGCTACAGAACCATAGTAATTTCTCTTAGCATTAAGAAAAGCACCTTCATTTGGATTTCATTGCACAACTCTTAGATAAATTGATATGAATTCACTCATTTAGATGAAATGGATTGGAAAGGTGTGTGAACACCTGCATTTGGGAAAATGATACAAAAATTCTTTTCTATTAAAAGAATAATTCCAAGTGGACAGCATATGAACCTCTTTTTATGTGCTGATACTGTTGCATTTAGCCCTTTTGCTAATTTGCCCTTTTGCCTTTTTGCTGTAATTTCCTCTAAAATGAGCAGCCTATGTCTAGGAAAATCCAATAAAGTCTGAATCAGATCACGCAGATCTTCAGTAATGCCAGCATAACATAGTAGCATACATGAAGGTTTTTTGAAGACAAGTCAGGATGCCACTGGCCTTCTGGGCCACCTGGGCACGCACTGGCTCACGTTCAGCTGCTGTTGACTAGCACCCCTACCTAGGTCCTTTTCCTCCAAACAGTTTTCCAGCCACTTTTCTCCCAGCCTGTAGTGCTGCCTGAAGTTGTGGCTGAAGGGCAGGACCTGGCACTTGACCTCACTGAGCCTCATGGATGGTCTCGGCTCGTGATCCAGCCTGTCCAGATATCTCTGCAGAGCCTTCCTACCCTCCAGCAGATCAAAGCTCCCACCCTACCCATTTGTTGTCCACGAATTTAGGGGGGGTATATTCGATTCCCTCATCCAGATCATTGATAAGCATATTGAACAGGACTGGGTCCAACACAGATCCCTGAGGGACACTGCTAGTGACCAGCCACCTACTGGATGTGGCACCATTCACCACCACTCTCTGGGCCCGGCCATCCAGACAGGTCTTAACCCAGCAAAGGCTGTCTAAACCACGGGCTGCCAGCTTTTCCAGGAGTATGGTGTGGGAGACAGTGTCAAAGGCTTTGCTGAAGTCCAGGTAGACAACATCCACAGCCTTCCCCTCATCCAGGCAGGTCACCTGGTCATAAGAGGAGATCAGGTTGGTCAGGCAGGACCTGCCCCTCCTAAACCCGTGCTGGCTGGGCCTGATGCCTTGGCCATCTGATGTGTCCTGTCTGATCTCCCTCAAGATGGTCTGTTCCACAGCCTTGCCATGCACCAAGGACAGGCTGACAGGCTTGTATTGTCCAGGATCCTCTCCTTCTGGAAATGAAGAGGATGGAGAATGGGAGAACTCCCAGAGATGAGGAACAACTAAATTATAACGTCCAATTCACAAGTGATCTGACAGAAAATTAAGATTTCTGCCTCATAATATATTTTAAAACTAATTTTGACCAATGAGTAGTGATAATTCATGGAAAAGAAACCCAGCAAGAGAATGAAAATCCCAGATTTCACGATAGAGTGTCAAAAATACGAGGTCTTGCAGATGTGCAAGGCAGGTTTGTCACAGAATCATAGTCACTGGAAGACATATGCAATACTTTGTGCACACATGGTAGAGCTGCCCAGAGCTTGGGAACATGGGCATCTGGGATTCCTGGCTTTCTGACAATCTTAAGGAAAGACACACAAAAATTTAACTGGTAGCAAGTCGTCTAAAGAGCTGGGCAAATGAAAGAAAACTGGAAAGTTTGTCAGAAAAGTTTGTACTGTTCTGAAAACCTTTCAATTTCCACAAGACAGTCTTCCCCATGCCAAAAAATTTAAAAGGTTTTAAAATCAGAAAGATTCAGAAAGTCCCAACAAGCTCTATTTGTGAGAATTCATTTAGTAGTGGTATTGAAATCCTCTCTGAACATGCCAAACATTCTGGGTTTATATTATTTCTATGAACCAGCAAGGCAAATTTTCGAATGTAAAGAGGAGAGAGAGAACGAAGTACACAGGAAAATTACAAAGAGGGATTTTCCTACATTTTCTAACAGAGTAATCTATTAATAATACTTTAGATAAGATCATATGATGTTATACAATGTGCAAGTCCTAGTGTTTAGATAATTAAAGGAACATTTTAAAAATGCATTCTGGCTAGCAGCAAGGGATTATGCATGGATTGGTTTTAATCTTCAAAAGACCAGATATAAAAAAAAGATTAATCTTACTATTGCTTGTATTTAACCTGATACAGAATTTAAACTGACATTTTCTCATCTAAAAATATACAAATATCTTTTATATCAAACTATTAGTTTGCAAATTTCATCAGAAAATCTTTACAGTACTATGATAGCAAAGCAGAAAAATGTCTTATTTACTAAAAGAATCAGCAGTTTTCTGGAGGCTTGCTCAGATTCCTCTCTGCAGGAACTATGTCTAATTCAGATTAAAATGTCATTGATTTCCCTGTAGGATCTCAGAGACTCTCAAAGGCCCGTTCCTGCAGGGAATTTCTCTTGTCACTGGTCACCATAGTGTGTCAAAATGGTGCATACATTCTAAATTAAATAATTAAACATAGTTGTGCAAGTTAAGGAAAACACTTAAAGGATTGAACAACCCTTTGTCCTGCCTTTTAACAGTTCTCCACATCACTTCACACTGTGTTTGTATGACAAATAGCAGGTGTGATACAACTGCACACAGGAAAGGTGGGCATAAAAATGAAAGCAGAGGGAAGAAGATATGCTGTTCACTGTTAAAATAATTGAAAGCATACCAGAACAGCTAGGAAAGGATTATGGCATAGTAGAACATGAAACCTAGTTTTAAATCAAAAAACCTTTTGCACCCATAATCATCCAACTTTTCTTTGCTTTTTTTTTTCAATGAGATTACTTTTTCTTTGTAATTATCTGCACCATAATCACGAGCTGTTGGCTTTTGACAGCTGAAGTAAACCCTGCCCAGAGGCAGTAAAAAAAGGAAGAGAAAAAAATTCAAAGCCACGGACATCCACTACTGTTGGTTTTATAGGGCCCCCACAATGCAGCCTTGAAAGTAACCTTTGTCATCTGCTCCTTCAATTTGTGTAAGCCATTGATAAGTGATTAAGAGCATGTGCTGACAAAAACAAGCTTGGTGTGTGATGGACTGGGCCAATTCTCTTGTTTCAACTCACACTAAATTTCAGAAATATTTTTTAAAGAATGATTGTTTATTTAAAAGTTTATGACCTTCAGGTTAACAGACACCCATGACCTGTCTCAAGAGTTATGTTCCTGAAGGTGATAAAACTTTCAGTGACAAACACAGACCGAGAGACTAAGCTTTCATCGTAAACAGGGCAAGTTTGTGGCATTTATTTCCGCTGGAGAACACTGTGAGCTCCATCCTAGAAAATACACAGATTCTCCATCTGAATTAATTCTTACCAAGCAGCATAATGGGCTGAGAAGAAATTACATGAAAAAAGAATACTGGCCTGCTATTCTACCCAGGGTGTCAAGGCTATTGTAGTAATCCACAGTTGCAGATTTGGGACTGATACCTTCAGTCAACCCCGACAAGTTCATCAGTCAAAAATCATGTTGTTTTATTTTTTAAACTTCCATCTTTCTCAGAGCTGTCTAGTCAAAATGTACCTTCATTTCAGAGTCATCCATGCCACGGACCATTCCTCTTTGCCCAAGTGGGAGAGGAGAGGAGAGGAGAGGAGAGGAGAGGAGAGGAATTCAAGTGAGGGGTGAAATTATCTGTAATTAAAATAGCTTGACTTCCAGAAATCTAGTCTTGCAGAAGAAAAATCGTAACAACAAAAGGAACGTAAAGATGCTATCTTCATAAACATGAGCTGAAGTGATAATTTTATATTTCCATCTGACATTATTTTTCACAATANCTTAGAGTACTACTAACCTGCTGTGATTACCAGACACAGTCACATTAAAATGATTTCATCACCTCAGTGGGAACTGAGTGAACATTTGTTTAGTTGAATTTGGTCAGATTCCTATCCCAGGATTTTGCCCTTGAATTTCATTGAAAAATATGCATAAGACGTACCAGATAAAAATTTTCATAATGACAATAATCTGCATAAATTAGGCAGAAGCATAGAGTTTCAAAAATGTATGAAAAATCTAAAAACAGGATCAATTTTTTTTGGTTTGCCATTTGCAACCATCTCTGCTCTACTCTCTTATACTGCAACAGAAATTCTTGTTCTGCAAGTATTCCTTCCCCTCATTACATCACAGGCTATGGTGTACCAAAGCATATAACAAACCCAAATCCTACTGGTCCTTCCCTTAGCCCTTGTTACTGGCAACCTGATGCTTGTGTGAGAGATGGAACGGTGAGGAGGGCATAGGATATAAAATAATTACTGCTATTCATTGTCCTGTCTTCAGACTGTGTATACCCAACCTCCTCAGAAACTGTGTCATTCCTATGTTTGAGAGCGTGCTGCTTTCAACCATACAAAATTACACAGAAAAAAATGTTGTAAGTCTACACACCGATACGTTTGCACTAGGGAAAGTATGTGGTTGTTCAGGAAGAGCAAAATTTGCTACCAGTTAGTTACTGACTGAGGCTGCTGTGATGCAAAGACAGTTGTAGGCACAATGGAGGCTGCTTTTCAGCACTTGCACTGCTTACTTCTGTGTCCGGAAAACAGCCATCCTGATACATTAGCCACAGAAAAAAAATGGAAGGGTTATAAGTCAACATGAAATGGCTTCTGTGAACATCTGTTGGAAGCTGGCTGTGTGGCAGTAGATGAATGTGAACTCTTGGAATTAATCAAGCAGGGCGTGACCTTACTGAAACATTTATGAAAATGCAGTTCCACACCATGGCAACAGTCTCTCTCTCTCTCCCAGGTGCAAAGGGTGTTTCTTCACCAACCCCAGCTTCCACACTTCTCCGGACAACAAAAGGGACAAGGAGTGCTATTGATGTAATTATTTTTGTGAACTGCACCGGTCACTTTCTAGCATCTGGGCTGGTGAATACCTGCTCTTCTTGATGGTCTGTAAGCAGCTGTGTAGAGCTCTCAGTGTACTGTATACATTTGCTGAGGTCCAGGCTTCATTTTAGTGACAGCAAAAAGGAGAAAATGCTACCCTTTACTAAGTTCGTGTCAAACAGAACCATTTCAGAAGAGCACTCTGTGTGTTGTGCTGTTTTCCATTTCACTCCAGTCACAGTATAATTTTCTGTGCTTTCTGGAAGCCAGCAGACCCCCACAAAAGGCAGGGTTGAGGTGAAGTCTGTGCCAAGCAAGAACTTTTTGGGCTGTACTAGGGGAGGTCATAAAATTCTTCACATTAGACCCTCATTTTCCCACATGTGAAACTCACACCCTCATTAGAGAGTTTGTTAAAGGTTAAGCTTGTTCACACAGTCACTGATTTTGTTTTCACTGCAGCTTTAGGTATTGTTGATAGCTACTCTTTGTTACTAAATGACGTTACCCCTCTGCCATAGGACATGAAATGTTATTCTTGGCTCTCCATGTGAGCTCATCACTATATTTTCCAACTTTCTGTAATAACCTACCCACTGTTCTTCATGTTATACATCTATTTTGTACCATGTCCCTATCTTCATATGGAAATTGAAAGAGGAGGACAGGTCAATTGGCACTTGCCTCAAACATCCAAGTAAGAGCATCCATTAAAATCTAGCTAAATTACTGGGGTGTGAAGAGCAATAAAAAACAAGACACTTCATTTCTTACTGGAAAAAAAATACTAAAATGTTATGTACCTAGCTAGAACAATAAATACTGATTGTTTAAAAATAAACATCTCCTAAAAAACCATGTACAGATACTCTAGTTTACGATGGTCTTTAAATGCATGTTTTCCTACTTAATCAGGTTAACCATTGTCCCATTCTCTGTTAAGTTTTGTGACTATTAATCACTGTCAAGTCATGCTTTATTTGTCCTCCTCCAAAACGTCACTCTTTCTTTCAGAATACTGAGGAAAGAGAGAATATAATTATACGTTTGTATTTCTACCTCAGTGTTTTGTACACCTTTTGAATAATATAGGCAAAGTGTTTCAATAGAAATAGTCACCATGCATTTTCTCCTTTACTCCTCCCTTCCAGTCTCCATATTTTCACCTACTGAAAATAAAAGGTACCAAAGTAAGTTTTTAGAAACAGCTGTTTTAAACATGAAAGAGTTAAGTTGTCACATACCCACTAACTCTGTGTCCTACTTCCAACTGCAATAAAAAATCGTATCTGAACTATAAAATAAATAACACATAGATCAGTGGAACTTGCCTGGTTAAATTTTCCTGTTTCACCCAAAATGACTGAACTCAGCCTTTCCCCCAATGAGAACACTAAAAACATTTTTCACCTCTATCCAACCTCTCTTGTCACACAACATGAAAATCTGGATATTAAGACTCTGCCATGTGAATACCTGTTGCCGTTAATCATCAACTGCCCTGTTAGTTTCTCCATAAGACAAAAGCTGATTTCTGGCAATGGACTGGCAAGAGAACCAGTGGTTGACTGAAACCCTAACCACCCTTACAGTTTCATAACAAAGCATTTGACATTTTTGTGCAGAACTGTGAGAAAATGAAATGTTAGGGTTCATGGTTTCAACATTGTTAAAATCACCAAAGTACTTTTGTCCACTGTAGCAAATTGTAAAAAGAACCAACTGCTCATCTGGGACCACCAAAGCCCACCCATCCCCAAATATGCCTCCTGATGGGAACCGGAATGTGAGTTACTGGACTGTGAATTAAGCCACCTGCCAGAAACTCAAGATAAGATAAAGGTAGTAAATTATTGTCCAATTATCTCAGGTCTAAGGAGAAGTAAACAAGCCTGAAGGGAGAAGAATGTATCCACAAAGAAAGGCATTCTCAGCAGCTGTGTGGCAAGTCATCTCTGTCTGGGTTGGGCCGGAGTGGCTGTAGCCCACAGACTCATCTGCTGAGGCCAGGTTTGCACCCCACCCCTGAGGGAGAGGCTCTAACCCTGCAAGGAGATGGTGCCTCTTATCATGCTAATTGCTCTCCCTTACACAACTCACTCAGCTGTGAAACTCCCTTCCTTCCTACCCCTGGGGAAGGTCTGATGGGGCTTCACACTGATGTGAGAGGCAGCTATCAGGTCTTAGAAGGTGTCATAAGCCATCCAAGACCACCAAAGCACACCCAAACTCATTTCTTGGGCCTTCCACCAGTGGACTGCAGGTGATCGAAAAGTAGTGTAAAACTCCTTGGCCCAGGGGAAGTCCCTGGGCATTCCCACTGAGCCTGAGCGCATTTTAAGCCATCAGACATTATGTTGCAGGGGCTTCCCCCACACCTGACCGGACAAAACCGTGACCATCACTTTGACCAACAGACACTGAAATTGCCACAACCAAGTCTTGTCACGAGGTACTCTGTGGGGGCTGGTGGGCCCATAGCACAAGGGACCAAGGGAGTCCATTCCTGGGACCATGCCTAGGGATAGAAATCCTCCCCAGGCTGTGGTGACAGAAAAGGCCTCTCCCACAATGCTTCCCAGTTCTGTTTCCCCGGTTGGCCAGTTGGCCTCCCTGCCCACTTCTACCCTATACATCCCAGATCCAGAAACTTCTCCCTTCCCTGCTTTCCCATTGGCCCTTGTTCCTTTGTCACTCCCTCAGAGTCTCCTCATTGGCTCCCGTACCCTAGAGCTGCCTACGTACCGCCCCTGTGCCCTCAGACACTGGTCCCTGATGCTTTGCCCGCCCCCATATATAACCCTGGACCCCCATTGTTCTGGGTCTTTTCATCAGTGGAAACCTTCATGCACGCAGCTGAATAAACCTCTGACATGGAACTCTGTACAAAGGCCCTTCCTGTCTCCTTGCCGTCGGCTTGTCGAAGAAGCTGTTCAGTGTGTGTGTGTGTGTGTATGAGCCGCACTGCCGAGCGGCTTTCTGCTGGAGACGCTTTCGGTAGGTCGTGGCACCCCACCAGAGCATCCCCCGAATCAACAGTCCTCGGGTGGTGACATCTTTCTACTCCTACTCATTCTCTTTCTTTTCCTTGTACATTTTCTAAAGTGATATTTTTAACATTTCATATTGCTATATTACTAGAGATAATAATAACCAAAATGGCTACATACTTGCTTTCCATTGCAACCAGATTGTTCTAAAATAATCTAGATATCACTCTATATAGATATAGATATATATTTACAAACACCAATCAACCAATCATTGGTGTCATTTTATTCTTAATAATACACCCCAAGGGATCTATTAACAAGGACCTGGATCCTGGATTACCCTTGCCTTCTGGGGCAAGGATACCTCCAGCAATAACATTCTGGACAGTCTGGACATGTCTCCAAGCAGTCCTTGCTGTCTGTAACCAGATCAGCACTGTTTTTATAATTAAATAGTCTTGACAAAAAACACAAGGGAATTAAGCCATCACAGCTAGTAGCTCTTTCTGCAGAATTAACCAAATTATATAAACCATTTTAAATAATTGGTAGAAGCTTTTCCTGTACATGTAGAGTTGACAGATGCCTTCTACGTAATTTGAAATAATTGACAGAAATGGATCCTGTATGTGCTGAAGTGGCCACATAAAATTGGAGATGATTTGAATTGCAAACATCTGGCCAAATGAGAGATCAAGATTCTCCTCTGAACCAGCTAAAGATATTACTATAAGGACCACTGCATTGAAAGCTCCATTCACCATCTACAAAGTGTCCAATCTTTGAAAGATTCAGAGAGAGAGAAATACAAAATTACCACCTTTCACAATAATATGTTTTACTCCTCTAAATGTACATTTAAACCAGAATGGATCAATGTTTTATGATCCCATACAACAAGACTAAAAAGACAATACGGAAATACAGAATTATCCTCTGCAAAGTAGCGCAAGAAATCAAGGATTTTCTTTTCAGCCAGAAACACTGTCTGTTAAAGTCTGTACAGCAAAAAATACCCAAATAGGGGGAGCTAAACAATATTTCCACAAATTCTTAGAAACTTCAGAAGTTAGGAAATTCTTAGGAACTTAGAATCTTCTTAGAAACAAAAGTTATTAGGGAGTATTTTACACAGAAGGCACTAACTATAAGGACACCATATGATTATACTGTAATTTTGTTAAGAAATGAGATGTAACAGGATGTGCTATGCTTCTACGCCATCCTCAGTATGAGAATTAAATCTACATCAATATTTCTGTTATGTTTGAAATAGCATACTTTGCGTAATCATCCATTCTTGCTGAAAAGGTATGAAGGCAATCACTTTCTGCTGAACTCAAAAATATTGAAATTAAAATGCTTTTTCAGGAATATACTAATTTCCATTTCTAAGGAAAATGTAAATGTACTGTGGTTCTTTTGTGTTTAGTTCATCAGTATCAAATTATTTTATTAGGACCGCTTTGAATGACTAAACCAAATTATATTGGTTTAATTCTATTGTCTCTTCTCATTTTTACATAGGATCATTGAGTTTCAAAATTCACAAAATTCTGTATATTGGAATGGATAACAAAATTTATAATATTTTCTTAATGTGAAGTGACGTTAAAGATGTCTAAAGATTTGTTCTTAAAAAAGCTTTTGTTTCCTTTTGCTTTATTCATTTTATTTTTTAGCTCTGGAAAACCCTTTCTCTCACTGCCTTTCTCAGTCTCTCAATTTATTTTTGTCATGTTATTGCCAACATGAATGAGCAAAGTCAGTTGAAAATGTCCCACTTATCTAGAAATGTCATAGAAATCACTATGTCTTCTTTGGCTTCAGTGAAGCATCACAGCCTTCTATGAATGATCTGCCTTTCTTTACCCATGACATAAAGTTAGCATTACCTTTAGATATACATACTTACTTCAATGTTCCCTATTAGCAAGGATTAACTGACATAGTTGAGACAAAATAAAACAAAATATTTCCATAACTTCAAAATAATTGATGGACAATTTGAAAGATTTTGTTCACTAAAAACAATGACTCTCTCTACCTGAGAAGAAATGGCAAAGAGGCACAATTTCCCAAGTAGAGAATTTATACTTTCTTAGCAGATTCAAAAGATATTTACTGACAGACCACTACCGTAAGTGGTTGTCACACAGCATTACATGGGAAGAGATTTTTCATTCTCTTGGAAGAATACAAGTGGCAAGTCAAGTTTTATTTAGCTCTGACAGAGGGTATAAGTGTAAGGCAAGAGAAGAGTCAAAGCACAGAAAGTTCCTGTTCTTAACAATAACTAATATAAGTAACAACAAGAAGGCTTTGGACATCAGCATTCCCTTCATTTCTCATGGGTTTTTTTACCTGTGCTGGAACCGATTCTTGTGAGATCATTTCACCATTTGAACAACAGTGTAAGTCATGATCAAACCATATTTAATGACAAAAGAGTACACAAAATAACACCTTTTACACTCTCTAAATGTGCATTTAAACCAGTAGTGAATCAATATTTTATGAACCCATACAATGAGACTAAAGTCTTTCTCTCTAGCATGTTTGACCCAAAGGAAGGAAATGAAAAATGGTCTCTAGCTTATCTCTAACTGCCTGCCTACCATACTAATGGTGTGTCTGGGAAAATGGTAAAACTTAACACATGCATGAAAGTCAGAGCCTGGGTTAAAGAAAGAGTAATTCAGTACTCTATGACCTGCATTGCCAATTCTTCCATGGACGATCATCAGTAGTAATTGTTGCAATATGAAATGGGTCCTTGAACTGACAAAGGTAACTTGAGAGGTTAAAAGATCCTCAGCTTTCTCTGAAACTTTAAAGCCTGAAGGAGAGGAATTATCCTCATTCTAGTTTATTTTCTGACTACCTTCTTTTTCACTAGTGCAAGCAATTAGTCCTTAGGCTCACTATTTCTACATCCTTGTCACTCTTCATTGTTTTACAAAACACAGAAACTCTTCAAACATCGCTTAACCCTCTTCTAGTCCCAATCAAAATGTGTGTGTATGCATGTGCCTTATTCAACTCGGATTTTGTTTATGTTTTACAAAAACTTAAGAAGCAGCCATGATCAGAAAACACAAACTGTGTTTATTGAACTTGATAGTACAAGTATGTATATATACACGCATATTTATGTTTACATGTAAATATAAAGTGAAACTTTTAACTAAGGGATGGTTACAAATAAGTTATAACAATGGGAAAATACTAGAAAAAAACATGTGCCCTCAACACCAAAACTTTTCTCAGTATACCTGAAAGCTAGCACTGAACAGATATGCAACTTCTTATTCAGGAATTCCTGAGCTCCAGTTAAGATGACTGAGTATCATTGTTTAACACCAGCCAGCAACTAAACCCCACACAGTCCCTCCCTCACTCCTCCACAGTAAGGTGGGAGAGAGAATTGGTGGGGTTAAAATGAAAAAACTTGTGTGTTGGCATAAAGACCAAGTTTAATAAGTACAGCAAAAGCCACTCACACAAGCAAAGCAAAACAAGGAATTCATTCCACCATTCCCATCAGCAGGCAGCTGTGCATTCATCCTTAGGAAACCAGGGCTCCATCTCACATAAGGGTGACTTGGGATGACAAACACCATCTCTCTAAGTGTTCCCCACTTCCTTCTTCTTCCCCCAGTTTTATTTGCTGAGTATGACGCCATGCAGTTTGGGATACCACTGTGGTCAGTTGGGGTCACCTGTCCCAGCTGTGTCCCCTCTCAACTTCTTGTGCACCCTCAGCCTCCTTGATGGCAGGGCAGTACAAAAAGCAGAAAAGGCCTTGATACTTTGCAAGCACAGATCAGCAGTAACAAATCCATCTCTATAATATCAAGCCCTTTTTCATCAGAAACACGAAACACAGCCCCATACTAGCAACTGTGAAGAAAATTAACTCTATTCCAGGCCAAATTAATGCACTAAGTTTTCTAATGATGCTGTTACACTGACTTATGAAAAAAATAGATTGTCATAAGCAACATTTTACTGCAAGCAAGTAACATCTCACTTTCCTTGATATTGCTAACAAACATTGTTCTGGCAAAACAGATGAATGTCAAACCAGGGATAGTTACACAAAAAATTGAACTCTACTGATCTGAAAAAGGTATAAAGCTCATCTTTTGGATAAAGTGGAGCTTAACAATAAAACTGAACCCGATTCCAAATGCTATGAGTTATAGGGTAGTTCCAGGATTGTAACTGTAATTTTACTTTCTAGAAAGGGATAAAGAAAGGTTTTCTCCATCATTTTTTTTCAAACTGAGAAAGCCCCCCATACCTCTGCCTCTTATGGCCTGGAGAAAAAGGGTTGCTGATGAAGGAGCCTGAGGCAGAAGCAGCAGATAGGGAGTTTCTGTCTCACTAGATCTTCCTCCCAGTGTATATGTATTTGCAGGGAGAAGAAAGGCAGTCTGCATCTAAGATATTTTACCTTTCCATGTAGGAATATTTCAGACTCCTGTGGTATGAAGATAGCATAAATACTTCTTGACTACTCCAGGATTTTGGTCCTGAGATATCTGAGAAGGAGCCCTGATACTTTAGGTCAACCCACATACTGTCTTACCATTTGAAGCTGATTCTTTTGCACGTACAGTTTCATAACAGTGTAATAACTTCACCACTGAAATATCAAGGAGATCCATAAGTATATTTTAGATCATTAAAGTAGGTGTTTATAGAGTTTTGATTGCCACAGATAGCTCTC
>VXAZ01000955.1:52363-64112 GCA_013399875.1 Gymnorhina tibicen | reverse complement strand
GATTGCCACAGATAGCTCTCATTACTTTACTGCACTCTGAGAAGGACTGGAACAGAGATTTTACCATCAGATTTTAGGAGAAGAAAATTTAGTGAGTTGATGCCCATTAGAAATATTTTAAAAATCTCATTTCTAAAAAAAATCTATAGTTTGCTGATTTTTTTTAGAACAGAAGAACATTCACTGCTTTTTCTGTTTTTTATATGAGATGTGACTGGACATTCCTGAGGAAGGGGTCTAAAAGCAACATGCTATTGAGTTTTTTGAATCTGAACTAAGTTGACAGAGTGAAGTATTTGCCTCATGAGCATCGACTAGGTCCTTTGAAAAAAGGTGAAGCATGAAGCACCTTCTCAAGCTCATCACTGGACTGATTAATGGACATACTTGGCCTTCAGTTTTAACAGGAGAATTTTCCTTCAAAACCTCTTGAGATCCTCCTCTCTCTAAACAGCATAGAAGTTCGTGTAAATTCTCCATCTGATTAAAATGCATCTGGGGGTTTTCTAGTCACTGTATCTTATCTTTTGGTTTTGAGGTGCTACTTAAAGCACTCTTCCTCAGATCCTGTTACTCATGTATGCATTAGAGTACATGATGAAATGACTTCCCCTCCTTTTGGCTCATTTAATCACTGCTAGTGTAATAGACAATAACGACAGAAAAACCTACATGATTCTGAAGGGAAAGCCAAAAGGAGAAAAGAGACTTGACTGCCAGGTGCAGTTTGTGTCTTAATCACTACTGACACATTGGAAAACTATAAAATAAATTAATCTTTACGAGGTGCAGATGTGACTGAAAATTTAATAGGACCACTCATATTAAGAACTTATCTAAAACATTATAGAAGCAATAATTAGACTGCTTAGGCTTTGCTCTCAACCCCAAAGAGTATGCATTATCTAAATATCATTTCAATTTAGATAGTATAGTAATTCTAGTTGCCTTACCAAGTCTGTTAAAATGTTCTCACTTATACACAAAATCTTATAGGAAAAATAATATGTGTTTAGTAAAATGAAATTCACATCAAGGCAAAATGCCCTCTGTCTCACATGAAAGCCAAATTATGTCATTATAATCAAATGTTCAGTCTAGGCCAAATTCAGTATTTTAAAAGTACTTTTCTTTGTGCTCTATATTT
Organism: Gymnorhina tibicen; assembly: GCA_013399875.1. Taxonomy (NCBI): domain Eukaryota; kingdom Metazoa; phylum Chordata; class Aves; order Passeriformes; family Artamidae; genus Gymnorhina; species Gymnorhina tibicen. The sequence goes on along the minus strand of VXAZ01000955.1, from coordinate 62,965 downwards.
ACCATGTCATGTGCCTGTCTGTGCAGCCCTTTTGCCTTGGAGTTACTTGTATGTATGAGCACTCAGCGAAGGGAGTCAAGGTTGCAACATTGTTGAAAAAAAAGGTTAACTTCATTAAGACCTGAAAATAAGAAATAAAAAAAAAAAAAAAAGAAACCAGCAAAACCAAGTATACTTATCCAGCAGACATAAATTTTAGGGAAATAAACAAGAGTTCTAAGAGGAGAATTTATTAAAAAAAAAATCCCAAATGTCAAATAGCAAATCTGAAAATAAGCAAAAAAAAAAAATTCTGTAGCACTCCTCCACCCTGCCCCTTGCTATCTATTGACTGTTCTCTGTGTACAACACTGGCAATATAAGATAAAAGAGCTAAAGTTCTGGGAGTATCAATTTTAGCAATATTAGCAATAACTGCTATTAAAAACATCAATAAACAGAAAATAAAAATAAATAAAAATACTCTTGTCATATTTGGATATAGTCCCTAGGCAGACATTCTCTAAGTGAAAAAAAAGCCATCAGCTACAGAGAGGCTTTAGCTCCACAGCTGAGATTTCCATGCAAGCTCATCACATTCCAAACACTTTTCCCTAAGCATATTTCAATTCCTTGACTCTTCTTCCACTTCATAATATTGTCATTTATATTTCAGTGGGATAAATCCAAGAGTAGGCATGTGCTAACAGAGTTTGTTGGTGGCATAAATTGAGTAGGCATTTAAATAAAGCTTTAATAGCAAAATATCTTATGGAAAAAATTGAATGCTCCTGAGAACTAAAGTAACAGGGGCAGAACAAAATGCAATGGTACAATGAAAACAGTGCATTCAGTTCTTACTGTGCTTTTGCTCTAAAGGAAAAAAAGAGATTCACTGGCTGGAACCAGAGGACAGAGTGATCAGACATCTGATCTTAGAGCAATCAATGTAGATAAAGTAAATACATAGCGGATGAGGGTCTTCCATTACAAATAGCAAGGTATTAATTAAATCATGCTTGCCATTAAAAAGACCCATTGCCATTATCATGTGGGATATTGTTTTGTTCAACCCTATTTGAGAAAGACATATTAACACTTCAAAAGATGTCAACAACAGAAATAGGAAGGACCCAGAGAATGGATTTTCTCTCTTTTGGCTGGAAACTGAAGAGAATTGGCTGTTTTAAGCAACTAAAATAAAGACTGAAAGAGGATACAAAACTCTCTTAGGAGAGAGGTAGGAGCTACAAACACATGGAAGCAGAAGCTCTACTTAGTACAAAGGATAAGTGACAGTGTGTAAGGACTTAAAGAATGCAGCTGCCAGTCCCAAAACACTGTTCCAAAGAAGGAAGTTCTCATAAGATAAGCCACCACAACAGGAACTTAAAATAAGCACAAACGGCGCAGCAGGAAGGAGCTAATTCCAGGCCTAATGGAGGTGAAGGTTTGGTTAGCACCTGGATAAAATCTCCCATGATGGCAAGCTGTGGGAAGGGAAACAAGTGCTTATACATGCTATCCCAAGTTATGGGAACAGGATCTATATCCTGTGGATACCTGGGAGTTGGACTGTATAAGAGTGGTACCTCCAGAAGAATGACTCTGGGACCCCCACCACTGAGAAGACCAGGGTTAAGAAGGACCAGCGGGATGCCACAGGGATCCATCTCATGGTGATATCTTTCTACTTAATCAGTTTCTCTCTGTCTCTTGTTCTCCCCCTGCCCTTTCCCTGTTTCTTTCTGCCTTCCTCTCTACCTCATTTACTGTCCATCTATATTTAATATTAAATAGGATCTGTACTACTTAGGCATATGGTCTTGTTTGCACTTTAATTCAGGCAGAGGCATCTCTTAAAAACTGGATCATAACAGTGAGAGGGAACAAAATGAATTTGAGGCTGGAAACAGGAAGCAGTTTCCTATGGGAGGACAACCCTCTAACTTGAACCTCCATTCCATGTCACTTGGGCACTTAGCATACTACAGAGCCTGTTCATTTCTGTTGTGCAAGGGAGACTGCATGTGACTGTTTTTATATTTCCCCTGCTTTGTGACTTGTTTCTTCTTAGTCTGTATCAGTTTATGTGATGAAGTAGACAATGTGATGAAGTAGACAATGGATCCCCATTAGCAGGAATCACTCTCAGGTGTAGTGAATTTCAGACCAGGAATTTAATCTGCTGCTTCTTTTCTAGCACCCTTAGACCTAAATACCTCTGAGAATCTTACTCCTACAGCTTCACTGTAGAGTTTTGCCTGTTTTACAAAGTTGTGTCTGTAACTAACATCTTCTACTGGTTGTTTTTGTGTGTGAAGATATATTGTGTTCTAGTAGCAGTCCAGCACAAGTTAGACCGAAGGATTAATGGAAGTTTTATATAGCTGTTATCAATTTTGTGTTTATTACACTTCTGTGTAACACTAGCTAACATAAATCTGTTTTAATTTGGACAATCTAATTGTTAAGCCTACCTGTCAAACTTACACCTTCCCAGCTCCTGTGTGAAAAATAAGTGATGAATTTAAGGGTCATTTGGCTCTGAGGGTGGTACAAAATGAAGTATGATGATATTTTCTGCAGAGTGTAGCACCCATATCAAAAACATAGTCAAGGCCAAATTATGAAAGCCTTTCTCAGGAAGCTGTCTCAGTTCAGAGACAAGTTTAGGAGAAAACCCTCTGGAATGAGTGTTTCCTCTTAAAAAAAGGTTCCAACAATGCCTTTATGCCAATGAGAGATTAACACTAGTGGATGAAAGTGAAAAAACCCCAACCGTTTATTGACAGAGTGCGCACACGGCAGAGGAAAACAATAATGCATAAATGCTAGGTATTGAATTGTCTGACTCTAACCACCCCCCACCCCCACACTGGAACCAAAATACCCAAAATTCCAGGGAAAGAAAAGAAAAGAATGATGGCCACGTGGTGGGGAGAAAAGAAATGGTGCCAGCTTCTGTCTCAGGGAAGAAGGAAACCAACAGGTTCACACAGAATCTTGGGCAAAAACAGATGGGAATCTCTGATGTTGGTTCCCTCTTCACAGCAGATGAAACTGGTGGATTTGGTGTCCTTTCTTTTGCTGGATTGGCTTTTCTGAGGTCTGGGGCTGAGACGGAGCAGCCCCTCAGCTTCCCACCAGTCCACGGCTGATTCATCTCCTGTTGATTGTTCTCTCTGGTTTCGGACCAAAACCAAACCAAGCAGTCCAAGAAAACCAAAGGCCACTGAAGGATTGCTGCCGCAGTCTCCAAAGCCAGGGAAAAGAAAAAAAACCTTCCTGCCTAAGCTAACAAAAACCCAAGCTAGCTAAGCAAAGAGAGTGCAGTCCACCTGACCCGATGGACACCTGGTGAGGCTGAGGCTTTGAAAAAGCCCATGCAAGAGCCCCAAGGCTCCCCCCACTCCCAGACCCACCTTAAAGCTATGGCAAACATTTCTGGGCATAGAGCAGATGATCAGGGAATAGAAAACCACCCCAAGACAGAAGATGATCCCACCGGTGTTTCAAATGCCAAGAAGTCATCATGTTTGAGCATAACACAAATTATCCATGTGGCATTCATGCTCTCTAGTTTGCTTTTGAATTTGTAGTTGCAATATCTTACCAAACTTATTAGAAAGAAAGTTCTCAAGAGCTAACTTCAGTAGAACAAGGAAAAGAGCTTACACTGTTTCATTATCCTGTCTCTTGTGCCTTGTTCAAAATTTTGAGTTCAGAGCTCTAATAAAGGGAATACAAGGGCAAGCTTAGCAGAATGCACTGGGGGGGGAAGTGATTGCAATCCCTTATGCTTTTTATTTTCCTCAAAACCTGAGACTGAAGAGTACTTAATTCACATGTTTACTTATTAGCACTCAAAAGAAGCACACATTTCTGATCATAAAAATGGAAGAACATCAAGAATTGTAATGCTAGTCTGTGGGAAAAAAAACATGTGTGTGAATAGATAACTTCTGTTTTAAAACATATGCTTCAATGCTGCTGGAACACAAAGGGCTTGTTTTTCTTCAGCAAACACATCCTTCCAGCAGTCAGACGTGGGGAACAGGAAATGAGAAATGTAGCCAGTTAGCCCAGATGAAACTGGAATTTTGCAATCACAAATATAAAGGTAAACTTTATTTTCAAAGGCAGGTGGGAGGAAATGGAGTGCTATTCACAAATCCTGCTGTTATTTGCTGTAAATCCTCAAGCATCTATTTAATCCACCTAACTTTACATCTAAGTATTGCTTTTGGAGTTTGAGCCAAAATCCAGGGAAAGATCCATTTTCATGCCTGCAGTAAGGTGTCTAAATGTATAAATTTGTGTGGTTTTTAGAACTGTTGAAGAGCTGCCATTTCCATTTATTGTGGAGGGGTCTTTAAACTGTGTAGAACTCATGAACTTTGGGCCAATTAATTGCATGCCTTCGGTTTTCCTGGCTAATTTAGGAAACCTAATTTGACCAAATGATGCTTATAGTAAAAAAAAAAATAGTATCAAACTTGAAAGCACTCCAACCATCACTGTACCTTTTGTTCTTCAGTCACTAAAGCATGACTATGGTCAGTAAGTGGCATTAACTTAATAACTACATGATAATTTACAAATGAAACACAGTTAAATTGTTTGTTAACGTTTTGTGATGGAAACAAGTGCAACAGCAACGATCACTCACTCACTTTGCTGTTGCCCGTATGACTCCAATTTAATTTCAGACTTGAAAGGGTTTGCTTTAAAGATAACTCAGAAAATATTTGGGTTTATTGAGGAAAACAAAAATGGTTTCGCTGTTGTGTGGTGAGTGTATTTTTAACGCTAGGATTGGAGGAATGCGAGAAATTGCTGAAACTATAACCTTTGTAGGTAGCTTTTTTCAAGGGGGAGAAGGTTGCCTCAGATTTAGAGAGAGAGAGAGGCTGCTGAAGCAGGATGTTTTTCTGATGAAAATACGTACGTCTTCTTGTGGTTCCCCCTTACTCCTTTTGCCTCAAGAGAAGGAACAGTAGGCCCACTATGGGGAGGTGGGGAACGACAGGACAGCAAAACAGATTTTGCACTGCATCAGGTAGAAGTGCACACCAACAGTGCAATTTTGTGTATATATTCTTGGCAAGAAAATAATAACTTTAATTATAACTTTAATTATAAACTCTTCTAATATTATTCAGTTACGTGTAAGGTCAAGACTGGGTTAATACAGGAACAAGAATGAGTGAGGATGAGAGGCACCAGCCTACAGTCCTGAACTGCACTGTATCATTCACAAGTGGCAAACTGCAGTTATATATTTACTTTATCTTTTCTTTTCATGCAATGCAAAGTCCTCACACAATACAAAGTCCTTATAGAAGCATCTACTTAGAAGTTTTTAATGAGAACCATTATTTAAACTCTATGGGAATCTAACTTTCTATTGTTGCACATCTTTATGTCAGTTATAATGTTCAAGCAAAAGGATCAAGAAATACATGAAGTGCAAAATGCAAAATTACCATCTTGAGACACAGAGACTTTCTTCTCTGTGCTAATTTAGTATCTTGATTCCTCTACAACCTTAAAACAGAGTTAGTCTATAAAAGTTTATTTAGTGCACAAAAAGTGGGTTTATTTAGTGCATGCTCTTTGGCTTGAAAAAAATGCAAAATATTCCAAATAAAGATCAACAACAAACTCCCCACCTAGGTTAACTTTCTACTAACGTGTCCAACAGGTTCTCAGTTATTCTGTCTAATGTCCACATGAATACCCATCTGTAGTATTTCCTTTAAGTTTTTCAACAGTTAAGGGAAAAATCCTGAATTGGAGAGCTAGAAGGGCAAAGTTTGTTGTGTTCTGAGACCAAGAAAAAGTCTTTAAAGATTTCTGGGCTTTAACTGGTTCTACTTTCTTTTTTTTCATGGAAGAAATCCAACAACACAGAGTGGTAAAGAGTATTCTTAGAGTGAATACATCTCAGAGTGATATAACAAATTAGGGTTGCAGATAAGTGTGGGTTTGTTTGGGATTTTTGGTTAGGATTTTTAAGTCAAAATCACCTCCAACGCTGTAAACAATGTGACAAATTCAAACTAGGAGTGAGCATCTTGCACACACATCTCATGTATACTTCCTTATAAATACAGGCAATCCATGTTGATGAGAGTGTTAACTATCTGTTCCAGGAAGCTGACTAGTGGAGGGGAATGGTGTGTTTATAGAGTCAGGCAGGCCTTTTCTAGTCAGTTTACCGCATCACTTACATGGCAGAAAGGAACAAGAACTGGAGTGGCGAAACTATAACCAGGCTTTATTTCCACTAATTCATACATTTGCAGAGTGGGACAATGACAACTACTTCTGATTTCACCAAGATCAGAATTACAGCTGTGGTTTTCCTCCATAAGTGTACTATTATTATTACTATTATTATTTTCTTACAGCAAAAGCTTCTCTAATGCCTCTAAAATGTAGTATCAGCTGCAGTGCTAAATTCCACAACTAAATAGCGATTCACACATTCCACTGCAGGTATTTTCTTGCAGTTACCAGCGGGCCTTACAGTAACCCCATTTGCTGTGGTCTGGGAAGTAGGAACACTGACAAATAAAGAGGCAGACATATTTACCCATGTGCATTTACTTTGGTTATATTTCTAATAGGCTCAGTTGCTTAAGGAACCTTCTCTTTCCCTCTAAGCCTTTGTCACACTCAAATCTAATTTTGACGCCCTTTTGCTCAGCTAAGAGGCAGAGTGATTGATCCAGGATTGGGAGCAAAGGACTGCTGAAAATGCTTTCTCCCTTGTAATTTCTGTGGTATCTTATAGCCTTGGTGTTTTCTGTTCATGAAGCAAAGGACAGGAAAAGGAAAGGACAATGCTCTTGGATGTATTTTCAAACAGTAACCTTTCTTGTCTCATCTGGGGTCTGCAGCTTTGTGGTATGGTGATAGATGGGATCTGCCACTCCTGTGTAAAGTCAGAAAATCAGCTGTTTGTGAACTCTCATATATCTGCTGTAGCACTGCAGATGGGCAAAGAGAGGCTCTTGCTTTTGGAGCAGAAACATTCCACTCTTTGCATACTGCTTTGCAGTGGCTAAACCAGCATCAGTCAAAGGATTTTATCCTCAGTCCTGCTACCTTCTCCCTGAACAGCAGAGGTCATTTTCACCAGATCCTCTTTGTTCCTTCAGTTAATTTTTATTTCTTTGACTTTAGAAGAGCATATGCAGAGGAAGCCTCTAAAAACTCTTGCTATGAAATAACTCCCTTTTTTTATATTCTTCCTCAAATTTTATTCTTTCAATTAAAATGACAGGAGTCCTAGCCAATACCCTGTTTCTTTCATAGAACATAAAACTGGGTAGGTTTTCTTCACATAGCTAAATTACATTATTTTCCCTGAAGGAATTTCAGCTTTGATACAGAAATATGATTGATATTTCTTCTATAAATCAACAAAACTAAATTTTTTCCAACCCAGTTGGAAGAACTGAGAATACAGCGTAGCTTGGTACTTTTATTATTTCTTTTCTTTGCTCTTATGTAGATGAGCATTGTTTATATTGTGATAAATATAGGACTAAAAGCTCGTTGAGGCAACCACTGCATCTCTGCCTCTGTGAGGAACTTGGAAGCCTAGGGACTACTCCTGTAATTAGTGGTCCACATAAAACAGAATCAGGATTTTATGGTCTAAGGATTCTTACATGCAACAAATAAAGAAATAAACAAAAACCCCCAAACAACAACAACAAAGCAAAAAAACCAACTCAAAACTCCACCAGGAACCAAAACAAAACCACAAAAAACCCCCAAAGAAACAAAAACCAAAAAATCAAAAGCCATCCAACCAACCAACCAACCAACCAACCAACCAAAAAAAGAAAGACCAAGACCAAACAAAGAAACCAACCAACCAAGCAACCAAGCAAAAAAAGCAATGGCAAAAGTAACGAAACAAAGAAACCAACCAACTAACCAAAAAAACGAAACCCCAAAAAACAACAAAAACAAGACAAAACAAACCCCAAACAAACAAAAACGATGAACAAAAATATCTAGCAGCTTCGCCTGTCCAATGAGTTGAGGTAGAGTGAAACCACCTATACAAAATATTAGCCCTGAAGATACTGCACTCTAAAGAGACAAAAAGGGGAAGATTTTATTTATTGTCCTTCTGTCATTGTTTAAATACTTATCTGATCTCTTAAATACTTACCTGATCTTTATGTTCTGGTCTGGCTTTTGCTTTTTTTTTACCCTATTGAATAATCCACTCTTGAAGAAAGTGAAAGGGAAAAGTGTGAATAATAAAAAAGCTTACGCATACTTCTGGTTTTGAGATGCAAACCAGTCAGGAAACACTGTCTTCATGGTCACAGAAAATACCCATCCATGTCTTAAAAAAAAGAAAAAAAAAATTTAAATTTTGATGTTATACTTGCTGGAATAGTCCAGTTTTCTCTTTGGTAACAGTGCCAGTGGGCAAGCATCCCATCATAGACACACATGGGTATGTGCCAACCTGTTCAGTTCATCTTTAATTGAAACTCTGAAATAAGCCACTTGGCACTAAGAGGCTTTGCTAAACTCCTGATCTGACTCTCAAATTAGCACAGCTGACCCTGCTGTATTTAGCTGCTTGCATACTAACTAGGTGATCAATTTTTCTTTTATTGTAGTGCTTAAAAATGTGTTGTCCTGCTTCAGTGTACTCTTGTTCTTAGTCTTCCATGAATAATTAGCAATCAAAAAGGAAAGGTAATTTTTTTTTTTTAAAGTAACTTCCCCATTAATCATTTGTGATTAGCTGCAAAATCTCCAGGGCTACTATCATTCTTTGAAGTTCTGCTTAGTATCATTTGGCTAGTTCTTGCCTGCTGACTATGCCAGTGATAGAATTGACATAGATAGAATTTAAAAAAAACCTCCTTCCTATGCTTTTTGTCCTGAACTTTCTTTCACAGAGTGCTGCACTTGTCCTGCACTTTCATTCACACACAGAAGCAGACAAAGAATTCACTGTATTACAGAAATTTAACATACAAGAACCTACACAGAAGATTCTCATACAGTCATAATTATCTCATTGCACTTTACATATTAAAAGTTTTGTGCAGTTATTAGCTGTGTGAGCTCCACAACATCCTTGCAAGACAGGTAATTACTAATTATTATTCCAGTTTCACACCCATTAAAAGTCAGACATGAAAATCCCCGATTCTGCTGTGTTCTTAGCAACAACAGCTGAACTGCAGAGGTGATTAAGGGAATGTGTCACTTTTAGGAAGCCCTTAATAATTGATCAGATATGTTCCCAAGTGTGTATCACATAGCTATATTTAATAAAGAAATATTCAGAACCCCGAATCTCTTGTTAAAAGAAATGGGGTGTCTGCAATTGCTCAGAGCGTGTGCTGTCTCTGTTAGATCTTAAACACAAACAGCTCTTGAACATCCTAATATACCTGGACTTAATGTTAAAATGAGAATTTGTAATTTTCTGTCACTATTTCAGTTTATTCATGGACCACCCACTCCAAAACCACTTCCCTAAACCTCTTCTCTGCACTTCTCAGTACACACAGCAGATCTGACAAGCAAAGGGCCATAATTCTTGTTCAGCAGCCAAGGGCTAGTTGAGCATGAGGCAACCCCAAATACAGGTTGTGTAAGTCAACCATCCTCCTCCACAAACAAAGGACAGCACAGGGCCTTTTGATCACCCCCATGGGAGAGCAGGCTGCAGCCACGATCTCCCCTTGAGCAGGGACACCTCTCAAGATTATTCCTCAAGGCTGAGAGATTTCTTGCTGTAACAATAATCAATTGTATTGATCCTTGGTAAGTGATCAGCAGGATCCTGAACTTTGAAATCCTACCTAAGTGGATATAAAGGACTGATTGTGCCCATGTAATCATCCAGACATGAACCATTCACCAAGTCTGGGACTAAGTCTGGATCCAGCTGTATGTGAGCTCCCCTCATGAAAGAAATTCAGAAAGCAATGGGGTCCTTCCTGAACCTCATGACTCAGCAGGGTCTCTGATAGTTATGCCTGACCCTGACCTTTATGCAGTAAACAATCAAGAGCTCCTTGCCATCGAGTCTGATTAAACCACTGTCACATTTACTATGAAAATTCGTTAAATCACTGCTTTATACCAATAAATACGTTACTGCTTCTTCAAAGTACAAGTTATATACATCATCCTGGGGAAAATTGACGGAGAGTGTCTGTACATCTGTGTTTCGTTCACCTCTGGAAATACAAGCAGATTGGCACACTCTTTCTAAAGAGTCTTTACAGCAAAAACTCCACACTGCAGGAAGGATTCCCCAAATATACTGCCTCCAGATTAGAAAAAATAATACCTGTCATACTTAAAAAGGATTGAAAGTCTAAGCAGTCAGTACAGCAATCAACAGCTAGACCTAGAACTTTTGGTTAAGTAAGATCTTCATATTTTTCTGTTTATACCTCCTGATCTAACAAGACACATTACTTCTGTTCCCCAGCCTGGTCTTACCAGATCAAAGAGGCTTTAGCCCTATTTTATCTATGCCCTTTTCAATAAAATTAGTCTATTGAAAGCCTAACTATATACAATTTTTCCTAATTATATCCAATTATTATTTAAAAA
>VXAZ01000955.1:24293-52310 GCA_013399875.1 Gymnorhina tibicen | reverse complement strand
AAAAAAAAAAGAAATTTTTTTTTTTAATATTTACATTGTGATATGGACCTAAGTATCCTGAAATACTTAAGTGGCATACACAAATAAATGACACCTCCAGGAATGGTTTCTTGCACCAACACAGGTACATACACTCTACAAAGACTAAAGAAACCGTCAGCCCATAAAAAGACATCAAGGAATGAAGGAGGCAAAATGTTATTTGCCCAGTATGAATTTGGCCTGAATACAGAAACTGCCTTACTTTTTAGGAAATAACCCCCAAAGGTTACTTTTTTATTTCAAGATACATCTATTCCAGGAATTCTTTTGCAAAAGGCAGTCAGCCCACAGACTAACCCAGTAAAGAGCTATTGGCAGCTAGCTGAAGTTGACACAAGGGGCATGTTTTGATTTTTTAGAATCTATTTTTGAAAAGGCATTTTTGTGAACAGCAACCTGGCATTTTTAGTAACTTAAATGTGAAAAAGAGTTCTTATACTTAGTGTATGTTTGACCAAGTTATATTTTCAAAGTGCAAGCATTGTCCGTAATAAGTATGGTAGAGACAATTAAGGAAGCTCTTCATGCAAAAGACAATCTAAAAAATATGCTATACACTTGCTGACAAATAGCATATTATCATAGAGATGTTCCTCCTCTTTCGTGTAAACATGTATCTTGCAAATTAGTAGTAGTTATTAGAATTAGAATTTGGGGGTCTTGATTGGTGTTATTTCACTTTGTATTTGCAGAGAAATTATTTTACTTTTTCGATGTGCTGTATAATGCATTCAACTGCTCAGTACTGAAGCCAAATATATAGATTTAAAGACTAAATTTTAGGCTTTTTTTCTGTTCAGGGAGTTTTTAATGAGAAAACCTAAATCTAAGAAAATATTTGTTAAGGAAAGCAACACTTGCACTGCTACTGTGATATAGGCCATTCTTCTGTTAACCTTGCAGAAGAAAGTTAAGAGATGAAACATATAAAGGACTTTCATACTCACATTTTAGTTACCTGTCCCTGCCAAAGGGGAACTGAAATGAAGATACCTTGGCTGCAGAGTGCAGTTGGGTGAACATTTGAGTTCATAGCAGTGTTTCTGAGAAGCAGATCTATTGAAATCTCATTTCCTATGGAGCTGTGCTGAACACAGATTGCTGACCACCCTTGTGTCATTCTCAAGAAGGGAAATGACTGGATGACCAAGCAAACACTCTGCTCTTCTGCCTCTGTTTGCATGTGGGTGTCACATTGCTGAGGCTACCCAGATGTCTCTGTTTTCTCTTTTCCCCTACCACACATCCACTGCAGTGGAAATGGAACACTTACTACACAGGTATAGTTATCTGACTGTGAACAAAATAATAAGGGCAGACACTAGGAGATAAGTACATAAGCACAGACAGAGCAGGGCTTGACCTTTTTAGAGGTTCCTAATGTCTTTCCTTCCAAACTTTATTGCAAAAAAATTACAATGCAAAAAAGTTAGGCAAAATTCTATCTGGTGTCTGACTAGATTCACACTCATATTTCCCTGGAGGAATACATGTGTCTACCTAGAGGCAAATCTGGTGTTCCTACTGGAGAAAGACTTGATCACAGCTTAGGTTTTTGCTAAAATATCAGGTTTGTATTCAGAAAAGTAGTTGTTTCAATACTCAGATGTTTATTCCTGTAGACAACTTCAGTCTAGAACTGAAGTTTTAGAACTGAAAATTTTAGGGGCATTTCCCACATTATTTTTTTTCAGGAGTCAGTTTGTTTTATTCCACAGTAACATTGTACTTACATACTAACAGGACAAAAATAGATTGAAGGAAAAATAGAACAGCCATCCTTTAAACTCATTAGAATGAAGCAGTGAACATTTTTAGTATGATCTCTGTTGACCCAAATCCATAAAATCTCCATCTTATTTAAACTAAAAATAATTTATGCATGGTTTCCTCATAGCATGCTTGTTTTCATCTCATAGCACCAAGGACTGAGCTAGTGGGGTTTGAAAACTTATTTGTTTGTAAAAAGTGACTTTGATATCTGAATGCTGACCAGTGCTGATACATGTGAAACAAACCTTGTGTTTGTAGCAAATGACAGTAGCAATGACAGCCCCCTGTCCCATCAACAACTCCAAGTCCTACAAGAAACAGAGAAATTTACTAGACATAAAATATCAAAAGTATCATTCTCTTTCTGGATTTTCCCAAAATACAGAGTATTCTGCACTACCTAAATTTCACTGAGCATCTCAGGAAACTGTTGTTTGAACAAACCTTAGATTTCTAGGTCTTTAGACACCGCTTCTTATATAGCTGATTTTTCCCTGGTTTTGGAAGAGCATTCTAGTGTGAAAGCTTGTAGGAGGAGAAAATCAGACCATAATTAAATTAAGAGCTACAGTCTTTACTGTCAGGAAATATTCATATTCATATTCATTCCAAAAGTAGTGATGGTTGTACTTAAAGTTGTGGAAAATGTGGGAAATTAGTAATTAATCATAAAATCATATAGCCATAGAATGGTTTGGGTTGGAAGGGACCTCAAAGATCACCCAGATCTAACCCCCCTGACACAGTCAGGGACACCTTACACTGGAACAGGTCACTCAGAGCCACATCCAGCCTGGCCTTGAACACCGCCAGGGTTGGAATCCGTAGCCTCTCCGGGCAACCTCCTTCACCATCCTCACAGTAAAGAATTTCTTCTCTGATCTTACCTAAACCTATTCTCCTTCAGCTTAAGGCCATCTCCCCATGTCTTATCACTACATGCCCTTGTGAAAAGTCCTTCTCCAGCCAACAAGAAATGTTGGCACCCTTTAGGTACTGGAATGTGCTGTCAGGTTTCCTCAGCACCTTCTCTTCTCCGGTCTGAACTCCCCAACTCTCTCAGATTGTCTTCATAGGAGAAGAATGAAGAACTAAGCGCTTGAGAAGGTATTTCACTATTTGGAATACTGAAGGAATGGTGCAATCAGTTTTGCCTGCCAAGCATGTTTTTACTGACTCTCTCATTGAACACAGGTACAATGAACAAAACTTCAGTGGTAGGGCACTGCCATTTCATTAAGCTACCTGAACAAATTTATACCCCTCAATATGACTAATTATTATTGTACGCAGAGACTTAATGACATTTGTTTAATAGTTACACAGCATCCTCGTGCAGAATCCTGTGCCATTTTGAAGCATTTTATGAGACAAAGAAGCCCAGGACAGATAAATTAATGGAACGTAGTTACAGGTACCCTAATTTTTTTTAGTCAAAAATCATAATTCACAAGATTCAAGGCCTAATATTACAGGATAAAAACTTGGAATATTTTCTGAAAAAAAATTCAGTATTGCAAGCCATTTTTGTCTAGAAGTTACATAGTACTTGGTGGAAAATGAACTTATGATATAAACCAGAAATGTCATATCTCTAAGTTTCATTTGTCTATACCATTTAATTTATCATCTTCTGATATTTTAGAAGTAAGCATAAGTATCTGCATCTCACAAGACTTTTTGAATACCTATTCATGTTTTCTTTTCTTTTTGGCTTCAGATTTGTATTCTGTTTTCATAAGCCATATAATGTCATCTAGAGCTGAAATATTAAAAAATATATAGTTAAAGGGCAAGAGGTTAATATTTAAGTTTAATTTTTTGTTTTTCAACACAGTGCAGTCATTAGGGAAAACAATAAAGAAATAAATTTAAAAAATAAGACAGACAAGAGAGTCAGGGAAAAAGAAAATGTTTTGATTAAGAAAAATGCTGAATTCATGTCTGGTCTTTTCTATTCAATCAGAAGCCTTCTCTTTTGCAGTGTAGGTGCTAAAATGGTCCTAACTGTCCCATTGTTTCTCTGTACACTATTAACAGTGGTTTGTTGATAGGAGATCACACAAAGGCATCCCTTAGCTGAACTAAGTAACTGCTTTTTTTTTTAACTCCAAATAACCTAGAACAATTAATTTCTATCTAATTACCGTGCATAGTTCTTTTAGAGTTTTCTAATAACGAATACCTTTTCTCACTGAAGTGGCATTGATCACAAATTTACACTGTCACCTAACTGATGCAACATGACAAATGTCACAGACCAGACCTTCAGAGCCATTGTTTTTGCATACGTATAGTGAAATCAATTTAAAAGGCAATCCATACTACATGTGTAGAGAAGTAGTTATTAACACAGTATTATAAAGAAGTCAATCCCTCCAAGAAGATTTACTTCTGTTGAGTAGAGGTATGTAATTTATTCCATTAACTTAAAAGAGGTGCACTGACTTCTTTCCCTTTTTACTCCTTTTTACCACCCCTTTCCTAATCCTGGTTCACAATCATTGCAGTGAATGTCATGAAAACTAATCAATCCATTTCAGTTTAGGAAAAAATGCCCCCAATTGATGTTTTAGCTGTCTTTTTAACAATGCTAAATGGCTGGAAACTGTTGAAGTGAAAGTCTTTTACTGCTTGCTGCAAGTGAATAGTGTAAACAGTATTGATCTGCTACGAGGGCTTTACAGTAGAGAAACATTCAGTACATTATTTAAAGGATAAATATCTATTTGATTTATTTTCAGCTTTTATCTGGACATTTATAAGGTAGCTTTTCCTTCCTTTGCAAAACTTTCTTTAAAAATAAAAACAGCATTTAGGCCTCTGTTTTAGATGGACTTGCTCCTGTTATCATCAATAAAAGCTGAAATCCTCTCAGGAAGAAAAGGAAATAAAGCAGTGGTGGGAGAATTGATGCTCCTGTAAGTGATGAGACTGAGAACTGAGCATCAAGAAGAGGAAGTGAGATATTATTCTGATCTTCCAAGCTGGACCCAGATGCCAGAAAGTAAAACTAGAGATACTAGAAGGCGCAGACTGGAATATTCAAATCTGCTGCAAGTTTGGCTTTTTGATAATAATTCATCCAAAAACTTTGAAAGTGACAACACAGAGATCACAAATTGGACCAATGAGAGCTAAAGGAACCCCAGAGACTACAATTGTGACATGGGAAAAAAGCATCATGCCTGATTTTTCACATATGATATGAAGGACTTTTTGTCAGGACTTGTTCAATGCTTTCCAGAGGAAGGAGGGGGTTTGTTGCTTTCAACACACTGCATTTAATTCCTTTGTTAATAAATCCATAAAAATAAAAAGGCAGTAAGTGCTGGTAGTTATTGTATGGTTAGTTTATGCTTTCATTTGTGTTGCACGGCTATGTACTCTTTCACTGGCCTCAGTCGCAGAAGTCAGTCCATCAGATACCTTTTTCTTAGCAGTTTGCGTTGGTGGACTGCAGAGAAAAGTGCTTTGAACTCCTTCACAGAGACACACAATGATCAGATCTAACTTTAGCTGGTGTGACAGAAAAAAAGACAAAGGCTTTTTCTCCTCTCAGAGCAAGCCAAAGTGCACCTTGACTCACCTACTGCAGAAGACCAGATCTGTACAATATTTCAATGTAAACTGACAGTAGAAGAGATGAATTAGCATAACTGACTGTTTCACTTGCGGAGATTAAATAGCCTTTTACTGCAGATGTTTACCAAGGAAAATGCTCCCTAGTGGAAGACTATAAACAGTTAAGATGGATTGGATGAGAATTTCAATTGCTGTTATGCAATTGGTAATGGAAAGGTTTTGTTAAACGCCATGCAAAAACCAATTGACATTTTTGAGCAAAAAAAGATCTTGGTAGCTCAGTGTTTGGACATATAAGTATTTCAGGCAGGAAGGAGGTACCTTCTTAATTTTTATTCCCATTCCTTCTATCTGACTTTTAAGAACAATTTCCTTAAGACAGGTAAGTCACATTTCAATGAGGTAAGAGCATAAAAGCAAAAACACCTGACCCCATCATCTTTTTTTTCTGAATGCAGCTAGAAAATTGCAGTGTGGACCTTTACCTCTGTCGCACTTCAGAAGCAACTAAGTAGTTTGAGTACTTCTTTTGGGAAGAATTCAAATAGATTCATTTTTTCACATGTTGGTAATTTGCTTTGCACAGGAAACAGCTAAGAGCAATGCTGTAGGAGGTTATAGGGTTTTTTCCAAACCTTCCACTGGAAACTGTTCCATTTTGCATGAACTATTAAATATTCACCACCTCTCTCACCAGAAGGATAGAGGGAGAAGACATAGCTGCATAACATAATGGCTATCTCTAAGAGACTTGGCTTTCTTGCTCCAATGGATACTTCAATTCCCTGCTCCAGTTGGTTCACGAGCTGGAGCAGGGACCCATGTCTTCTGCTTCCCAAGTGAATGCAGTAACAGACTACCACATCACGCTTACCTTCTCCTCTAGAATAATTATATCCTGGGCCTTGCAACATGCAATAACCTTTGGTTAGTAAAGCACTCATAGCAGAAACACACATTCAGTGCTTCATTGTCTGCCTTCTTGTCTCTCTGAAGCCAAACAAAGAATCCTGCTGTCTTACCCGCCCAAAGAGAAAAGGACAGGACCCCCTTCACCACACCTAGAATGCCTTCATCTAAATGCAGTGATGTGTGCTCCACATATTTGCGTTAAATAACATGTATGAGGACATGGGTGTAATTTCTGTGTAAAAGAGGACTGTCAGCGCTCAGCACTGCCGTTAGGTAGGAATGTCCCACAGTCACTGGGGCACCTAAGGGGTATAAAACCTATCAGGGTGCAGCTGCATCTGGGTAGGGCTTTTAACTGAGAGAAAACTCCAGAAAAGATAGCACACATTAGATAAACTTCTTCAACGAATTATGATATAGAAACTATGTTTATTGAGATTACATCGTGATGGCTTTTTTGAGGGAGAAAAAAAATCACTGTTTTAAATATGAAAACATATTGGAACCAAACAAACCATTCAGTGATGCTTCTAAGGTGGACACTTTCTTGGTAGGCAGCACTAATTGCTGCAATAGCTTTTAGGTGTTCTAATGCACTCAAGTGAATTATGCACCACACTGCTTCTGAATGACACAGCCATTTCTGACTCCATTAATATGGAAGATTTCAGCCAAATGCTTTTAAACGATAGCTTCTCTTTATTTGTAATTTCAGACTCTATTGATTTCCTTCTGTTCCCTTCATTATGATTTCAATTGATTACCTTGGCAACTGCAATAACAATGATTGCACTTGACACTGTCTGAGACTCTCAAGATGGTATTTGAATAGGAATGGTATAATTTGGGGGAAAATGGCTACAAGAACCTGCCATTAATGTTACACTTACACTTTACTTTTATTGACTTCCCTCTTTTTCTAACAGGCCCTTGTCAGGGACTCTCTTTCTAGATATTGGTTAGGATTTCAGTGGCACCTTGAAGTAAAAGAGTCTTATTAACAAAGAGAACACTTTTTTTACTAGTGTTTTTTTCAGCACTGTGACAGTTCAGGGAAACCTCCCACCCTAGATGAGATTTTTTGTTCCCTTGCCAGAAAAGCTACCAGTTTTTATAAACAATGTTCCTGGCCAAGGGCTTTCTTTTATTGACTGTATTATGTCCTTGCACACAGAAGAATGTCAAGTACAAAGACATTACTTCGGTTTAAAAGTTAATATGGATTTACTCTGTTTCATTGCAGTTTATGCCATATAGGCGAGAAATTCCACATACTTTTCTCAGGGGAAAAGCGGTTGTTTATCCTATGCAGCACTTCAGTTCTTCAGTTTGCACTTTAGCTTTATTCAAGAACTATCCACAATGTAGTAGCAGTATCCTACCTTGGGGAATAATACTATACTGGAGGTCTCTTTTCTTGTTCAAGGTATGTCAGAACTGTATTTATGTCAGAGCAAATATTGCAGGCAAGAGGATAAAGCAAAAGAGGGACATCTTTCTCTGAAAATTACAAAGGTGATTCACCTTTATGAATACAGTTTTAGAAAGACACAACTTAGTTTCCTGTTTGTCACTGTATCCGTGACCTTTCATTTTGATTTTGTGCCACATCAACAACAATATGTTCTGATTAAAGCTACCTTCTATGAATGTCAGTCATTTGGTACTTTATATAATAATAGTATTTCTGCTTCTAAACCTACATTTCAATTTCAAAAAGAAAGAAAGGACACACCAGAAAATGGATCTTTTTCCTTAAAACCTAGGGAATTGGATGTGATCTATAGCAAAGGAGTAATTTTAGCAATCTGACTTTCTGTTATCAGTTGTGCAGTTGCAATGAAGAGCAGTGCTCTTCTTCACCAGCCACTCTATTACAGGGGAAGTGAAACTGAATAATTACTGACTATTGATAGTTGAAGTCATAGGTTAGGAGATGAACACTGGGAGTCAGGCATGATAGTTTTCTTCAACATGATAGCACCCTTCTGCAATCTGACCAACAGACTCAAGTAGTCAAGAAAAGGTAATTGTAGAGTAATGAATATTGCATGCTGTCACTATACTTTCTACTGAGAATATTTATCCATAATTATCTATATAAAAAATGGAAGCGAACTCTTCCTTTTATCCCTTGCCCTGATATGCTTGGTGAAGTAAGAAAACTCTTGGGTAGCCCAAGTCAGTCTTTGATCAGACTTAATAGACATGAAATTCAACTATGCAGAACTTTTTAAAAGTGATTCAGCCTGTTACTTTATCTCTGGGGTCATTCAGGGCAATGCAAATTTTACCCTAACTCAGATGGAAACAGCTTTAGAAACTATGCTTAAAGAGTTCCTGAAAATTTCTGATTCAATCTGATAAGACTGGCCCAAGTAGAAAATGAGCAGTGTCCTTGTATTGGTCTATATAGTTTTTTTACATGAATCATGAAGAAATTTGAGAAGTTTAATTTCATAAAATGCCATCTTGTCTTCGAACCAATAGCTAGATGTTACAGCTAAGTCAGGAAAAACTGGTGGCATCAGTAAGTGAGTAGGTAAACTTCAAAATAAGAAAAGTTTTTTTTGGAGGACAATTAGAAAGTATAGTTCAATAGAATATTTTACAAAGTTATATGGTAACCCAATAGGAAAAACCCAAATCGTTTAAGAAAATGGATATGTCACCCAGATGTCCTATTTCTGTAACTCATTCACTTACAAATCCTAGAGGAGTTCTCAGCCACAGAGCCTGAGATTTGATATGGGGTTGATCAGAATAATTATTTTCTAAATAAAAGAGGGGGATATCTAGCTGAAAACCTGTAAGATCCTTGGGAGGAGAAAGAGACATAGATTAAGAAGGAGAATTGCACGGTAACTCCTTGCACGTGTAGATGTGTCATCTCATTGCTCTTGAGCAAACAACAGAAAGGAAACCACTAAACTGAGGTGCTGCAATGAAATGGTGTTAGTGCAGGCCAAAAGAAATTAAATTGTAGTAATGACTGTTGGGAGTAATTCAAGCTTAAACTATGTAAAAATATTAAATATTAATTAATTTATTTGGCTGGATTCAAGTTTCTTTAAGTTTCACATAGTCACGCTTGTTTTGAATGGTTCTCATTGTTATGCCACCAGAGTAGGACCCTTAATTTTCACTTCACCAGTGACCAAGAAACACTGAGATAGCTGAACGTGAACCATCTCATCAAATGTAAACAATGCTGACTTAACAGTTTATCAGCAGCCATTGCAGCAATTTGTTTATGTTATGTTTTTTAGATATTGTTATGGTGTGTAGGAGACTGTCTGCTCCTTTAAGGGCATCTGGCCAAGGGCTTTTTCTATTCAAAAAGTGGGTAATAAGGAAAGGAGGAAGCTGTAAACAAGAAACTTCAGAGACACAAACCTGAATAACATAGGAAACAGTGAGAGAAATCAAGTCTGCCCATTCACAGTAATAGATGAGGACAAGTAAGAGCACAAGAATGTTTGTTCCAACAGAGTTTTCTGATAATGGATGGGGTTAATTGGGAAACTGAGTGAAAAAAGGGAAGCCAGAACAAAATATACAGATATTCATGTCTAACAAACTAAAAATGGAGACAATGACAAGAGACAACCTCACCAATCACATCAGTTGATGGGCTAGCAAGAAACAGCAGATGTCCTTTGCAGGAAGATCAACATGGACTTTGCACCTGATATTAATATAAACCAGGAGAGATCCTGGAGCCTGGGCTGGGAGAGGTATACAAATCCCTGTTTGTGTAAGAGGGAGGGAAACCACAAGGACAAACAGCAGGAGGTAGGCAGAAAAGAGTTATTAAAGGGGCTTCTCACTCTTTTAACACCGGACAAGTCTGTACTCATTTCTGGCTGAGCCCTGCACCTGATCACCACAGTCTGTTCTATCTTCTTGTGTTTTTTGCTAAATCTTGTCTTAATTATCTCAGCAAAACCTCACGCTTCAATCTCTCCATATGTGTGCTGCAAGGACTAAGTGCCAGCTACGGGCAAGACCTTTGTGTGCGAGTGAATTTGGGGCCAACCTCAGGAGTCAGGCTGAAGCTATAGGCAACTCTGACTTGTGGTGTCAGCTGCTGGAGTGAGTGGTGTCATAGTACCAGGGACTGGAGTTAGTTGGAGTCTTTAACCTCCGTTCACTGGAGCAGGAGTGGTACCCACCCTTAAAACCACCTGTGGAGGA
Organism: Gymnorhina tibicen; assembly: GCA_013399875.1. Classification (NCBI taxonomy): domain Eukaryota; kingdom Metazoa; phylum Chordata; class Aves; order Passeriformes; family Artamidae; genus Gymnorhina; species Gymnorhina tibicen. The sequence continues at coordinate 41,801 of VXAZ01000955.1, read as the reverse complement.
ACTGACATGACAAAAGTTGTTTGAGATGCTCAGTGCTGGCAGCTGAAGCAGACTGCTGGTCACAGCCCATGGGTCTTGTGCCAGCTGGTAAGTGTCAAGTGGCAGTATCGTCCTGAAACCCAGTAAACATGTGGGAGGGATGTGTGTGTGTGTGTATTCACTAGCTAACATCAGGCTGCACTAGCCAGCCAGGGATACTTGTGAGTGTAGGGGTGTCTGTGAACAAAGATGTGAATGCCACATGTTTCCTGGAGAGCACTGAGCTGAGCCAGCCAGAGAGGGCAAGGGGCCCATAAAGTGGGTCCAGGATACTGGCAGAGTGGATGGATGAACAGAGTGGGTATGATGACACTTGAAGGACCTGCAAACGAGTATGTGCTTTTAAACTTGGAGAGTATCTTGTGTGCACTGCACTAGTGACATCCTCCCTCTTCCAGCCCAAGAGAAGGAGGGTACTCATCTGTGTTTGTGTTTTATGTGATTCTTCTCTTCGTGTGATGTTGAAGGCATTGCCTTGCCTGTGGCAGGCTGTGTGACCAGCTGTTTCAGTATTCTGTGTGTGCCTCCTCTGTGCGTGTCCGTGTTCATGTCTGTGTGTGTGTCCCTGGGATATGTGCTCAGCTTCACCTCTGGCTGAACCAGAAAATGGGAGAGCAGCAGATGTGTCCCTCAGGCAGGACAGAGACCCCATGTTCCCAGGCACACCTGTCTGGGCTTCATCAGCCCAGCAGGAGGAAGTCCTTGGCAAGAGCAGATGGATGAGATGGCCACTTTCTCAACAACCCTTAAAAGCTAGTACAAGACCTCCAGACTGATTCACAATTCTCCAGCTCTGTTCATTAACCTATAAGAATCTTGGTGCCTATCCAAGGGCCCTGGGTTTGCCATGTGGTTGCTAAACACTTTCAAAATGTCTGTATCATATTTCAAGTGCTGTAACAGTTGCCTTTTTCCACCCTACAAATGTTGTATAGGTTATAATTATTATTATATATAATATAAATATTATTATATTTGGCATCGATCAACTTCCATTTATCACCGGCCAAGCAAGGACTAATCCAGCTTCCCAGGTAGCACCTGTACAATTTCCCAATACATACACAGACAGAAGAAACCCAGAAAAGAGTGGCATCACAGAGCACAAGGTAGGATTACAGAAAACACTGTAGTCTTACGGCTTCATAACAGTGTTATGACTGGCAGTAACAAACCACCAGCTTTGTACGGAGTTTGCAATGGCTGAGTTCGCAGAGACTTGCTGTGTCCAAGTTCTTTCAACTGTCTGATGACAGGCTGGCGTAACTGAAAGCAGTATTTGCCAATGAGTTTTATACCGGTAAACCTAAGGAGCAGTTATTTAGTGTAACATGAAACATTTACAACTGTAACACAACAATCTAGAGCAGAGAAGCGCTGGCGTAAGTGAAGACACAAGATGTTGTATAAAGGACTACTAAAACACATAGCCATGGGATAATAAGAGATGGGGCACAGACTTGGCACTGTAGAACAAAGAGCCTCAAGCAACTCAGTGATGGTCACTAAGAGAGATGCAGATCTGGAACTGTACAAAACTGATACATGGTTTAGCAAAGAAAAAAAATAAATAGATAGTACTAACCAAACATAAAGGCATCATGTAGTGAATTCATATATAATGTCAAGCGCCTGGAAAAAGGGAAAGATGTAAAAAAAAACATTTAAAAAATACTCCAAGTGGATCCCAGGAGGAATCAACATCCATGCTATATTCCTTTTGGAGAGGATTCCAGATGCTGGACTCATCGTAACACCTGCCCTGTCACCAGGCACAGGCTTTGGAGAAGGGTGACCATACCATCAAGAGAACAGGTACGAACTAAGAAGGGTATGTAACAACTTTAACCACATTATTATTCTTTCTTGTTCTGTTACATTTACATGTATAATAATAAGGGTTTGGTTCTAATTTTCAGTTCTACTAATACTACTAATTTCTTTGCTTGATTTATATGCAAAGTGATCTTCCTTTATACTAGTAAACATAACATCAATAAATTAAAAAGCTTTATTACAGGAATAAGTATGTTTGGAAACTTATTTACAGACAACTGTGGTGTCGGTTCCGGGGGGTGTTCTGGCGGGGTGCTATGACCTCCTGAACCAACTCCAACAGAAAGTTGCTCGGCAGCCACTGCATTCACACAGACGCTCACACACCCGACAGCTTCTTTGACAGATCAACTGCAAAGAGACAGAAAATGGGGGACCTAGGATTATATACGGGGGTGGGGAAAGCATCAGGAACCAATGGTCTGAGGGCACAGGGGTGGTACATAGGCAGGACTAGGGTACGGGAGCCAATGAGGAAAATCTGAGGTAGCAGCAGGGAACAAGGGCCAACGGGAGAGCAGGGAAGAGAGAATTTTCTAGGGAAAGAAAAGATAAGGTATAAGGGGGTGGGGAGGACAGCTGGGGAAGCACAACTGGGGTAGATTTACATACTGGAACAAAGCATCATGGGAGAGGTCTTTTCTGTTCACCATAACCTAGAGAGAATTTCTATCCCTAGGGATGGTCTCACCAATGCACAGGCTTGTGCTATGGGTCTTGTGATGTCTCTACACCATGGGGTGAAGTTTTATCCCATCAAAAACTTAATTTTTCTTCTCTTCTGCCAATTTATCTGTTTTATTTGTCCAGTTTTCTGTACTCTTTAACCTCTTTTTTACCTTTGTTTCCCAATTTTTTCCTTCCTCTTTTCCAGCTTCTTACTGTTGTGTCGCTCTGCTTTTTATAGAGTTGTCTCTCTTCTTCATTTGGCTTCAGTTAAAGTATATGCCAGTGTTGCTGCATGGCACCTTTGGGTAGAAAGAAGACAATGCCCTTTACAGGACTCAAGGGCAATTGAGTCTGAAGCCTCTAATAAATGAGTAGAAAGTAATTCCCTTTCTTTGAGACTACAGCAACAGGACAGTGCAATTACCTGCTTGGAAAAATCTTCCAGTCCTCAGTGCTCCTTTCCTTGCTTTGGAAACTTTTGTTGTGTCTCCTGTTCATTTTCTGGGCTGACCCTTGGTTCTCCTTGCCCACAATTTTATGGGAATTTCCGTGTTCTTTGACTACCACACAGCACTGAAAAAGCCCCAGATTACCTCAAAAACTTTGAGAAAGAACTACGAATAACTGTTTTAAAGGCTAAAATATTATTTGCCTCAACTTCTAAGTTTTACACCTCTTCAGTACATCTAAGCAGAAAGCAAACCTCAGAAATGTGCTTGCTGCAACAAAGTTCTGCCACAGTTGTTGATAACGTCACTTTCCAGCCCACATTTCATCAAACTGTTTTTCTGTAAGGATTCTACTGTTTAAGGATAATAGCCCCTTGTAACACTCTTGTCTGTTTCTTACCTCTCTAAGAATATTACTGCTTGTCTATACAGGCCTGAATAGATGTGTGACACACAGTACTGACATTGTGACACAAGTTTATACCCCCTCCCCCACCATTTTTATCACAAATGGAAGCCTCTCTCCATTTCCTTTCTTCTAAATTCTAGCCTGTGTTGCATCACAGAGGAAGCAACATTCTGGTTTATCTGAGTGGTGCAAGCATGAGATTTAAATCTGTATATAAGTATATGCAATGCCTAGAAACATCCTCAGGTAGAAACTGATGTTGTTCTATGTAGAAAATGCACCTTTTTACACGTATTGACTTTAGTGGGAATATTTGAAGGAAACATACCTTTCAATAATAGCCTATTGTATTGAATTAATGCATCAAGAATTGCCTCTTGAGGTATTGCATCAGAACAGTACCACTACTTTCCTAAATGCAATTCTTGCCTGACAGTTTAATCATAGTGTATAATTGTCACACACCTGTATGATCAAAAAGATACATAGAATACTGTAGGTAATATAGATTTGGGAGATTTTTAGCATAAAAGTTTTCAAACTCTGCTAAAAAATGAACTAACTCAGATAAAGATTTTTTGGTTCAGCCTCATTTCCAACTTTATAGTTCCCATTGCTTATTCTCTTTCCAAAAAAGGAAAAATTATTGGATTTCATTCTGATTTGCCAAGTTGCTGACTACAGTGGAGAGCATCACTTCTCTGAATAGCAGTCTAACATTTAAAAACAGCCTACAGGTGCACTTTGTCTACCATTTGGTGTGATGGAGCAAGCACAATATCTTATTACAGTGACTTCTATACCTCACCAAGAATTGAACATCAAGCTATTTCTTTCCTTTTCACGTAAGTTTTTTCACTTTTTTTTTTTTTAATCTGATGATAAATTGCAAATATTGTTAAGTAAACAAAGTGCTGTTTGGTTTTTGGTGTAAGATATTCCAATAATAGAAAAAAACCCCAGCAAACTTCCATCATGGCAAAAATAATGAATAATTATTTTCTTGATAGAGTGAGAAAGTTGCTCTGAAAATGGTAACTCCATTAAAGGGCAGTACTTGCTCTTAGCTTGTAAGTATTGTAGCTTAGAATGTATTAAAGAAGCTAACAGAATTAGCTGACTATAATTAGGGCTGATAGAAATGGTAGATTGAAGTTGGCACAGTAAAGTATCTCATTCAGTTGGACAGTTTTTTAATGCCTCCTTCTGTGGTCAGGACTTGTCTAATCAGGTATCTTCATGGACTATGCTTCATATAATGGATGTCATGAACTTTCTTGTAGTGGTTTCCCTTATGAAATATGTTCAATTATGTGAAAAGCCAGGAATCAAAGAAATTAATCCTAAAATATCAATTTAAGGAGCTTTAAGTGCTTAAGAATTATACTTCCCTTTGGTTGCTTGGTTTGGAAAAGTGAAAGTGCTGAAAAGCTGTAACTGTCACCAACCCCTCAGTCTCATCTTCCCAAAGACAGCCTCAGTGCTTCATAATAATTCTTCCTGAGATCCATCTGTTATTTCTTCCCCTTTCAACTCATCACCCCCTGCAGCAAAAAATGTGCAAAAATATCCTGCCCCCCAAAACTCCTTCACCCCTAACCCAAACAGAAGAATGGCAAGTATATTTAGCATTCTGCTTTTCTTTAGTTTGGCTTTGACTTGTGTCACATCTTGTCTAATTCTCAATTGAACCTTTTGGTGCATCTCATTCAGCCAGTCCTGCCACTTTGGTTCCTCTTGTTTCCACTCAGCCCTTCCACTGCAGGAGTTTTATTAAAGCTTCTGAACAGGTACAACATCCTGCCTTGTCACATACTCTGAACGCAGTAAGTTGGAGAAGACCTCTGTTTCCAAACAGTTTTCCTGCAACTGGCCTCAATCCTGTGGCTGAAGCTGTCAGAGTGAAGACACCTGGCTTCCTACTTGTCCTTGATCACCAGCCATAAATTGCATTCCAGGAGAGGATACCACCCAGCAAAGCTTTTACTTCTGTGACTGCTGTACTGCCTGAAGCAAGTTGTAATATTCTATATCCTGGACTTACAGCTGTGAGTCAGAAAGGAGTTGTAGGGTATATGAACAGACAAAACATGAGATAATGTGCAGTGCCAAAATGCATTTCAGAATCATGAGGGCATGATAATTTTGCCCACTCTCATTAAAGGAATATTTATTAAGGAACAGAGTTGGCATACATATACATAATCTTTAACGTAATAGGAGTGCTATTGCACTCCTATTAGTAAAATAGATTGGTTTTCTGTAAAGGAAATGGCAACCTGGACTTTTTAATTTGTGTCAAGACAAGGTAGAAGCATATGAGACATCTTATGATACAGCCCCAGGATAATAATTAATAAATACAAAAATAGTTAGCAAATCCTACAAGAGCTCTTAGACAACTATATACATGGAGAATTGTTAACAAATAACAGAAATCTCTTGCATTTCCTTCACTTAGGACTATCTTCTTCCCATACTGCCAAAAGTTCAGAACAGTTCCTATGATGCCAGGTCATTTCTGGATATAAAAGAACTTAAAGTAGAATTAAGCCTTGACATTTGTATAAGTACAAGTGTTTTTAGGGGAAAAAAAATCAAATCAAATCTCTACAATCTCTACAATATTGATTTCAGTAGACAGAAGCAGACTATTTAAAGTTTGCTATTTGCAAGCTGGATTATTCAGGGTGAATAAAGCTGCCTAAAATTTCTCAGCTTACGGTCTTAGCAGAAGCACAGATTCATATGGACCAAATAACCTGCAAATTCATTTCAGCTTTGCCAAATTTTCCTGAAAGTCCAAAATACCTAATTAAAACACAGTCTCCTTAAAATATATTTTCTGTTCATCTTTCTGGTTACTGGATTCACTTTTATGAGGAGTAATGGAATTGAAAAAGGTCAAAAAAGAACCCTAGTAAATAGTACACACCTAATAAAGTAAAGCACAGCATAGCTTCTCAGTCTATACTCATGTGGATCTGTTCTTAGATGTGACCTGAAGCAGTATGTGTCTGAAAGGTTTTGTTTTCACCCTTTAGAGCAGCTATATAGACTAAAGAAAAGTATTGGCACTGCTACAGGTCTTGACTTGAAGTCTTAATATAATACTCCTGTATAGGAACCTCTTTCTCACTGACGGCTTAACACACATATGAAAGTGCTCCATCAATGAATTACACAGAAAAAGAACTTATTTATTGTTAACCCAGTCTGGAACCAGATCAGCAATGATCTCTGAGTTCTGAAGAGGCCACTTCCTCCAGATGAGGAACTGGTCATCTGCACATCATTAAAGATAAACTGTTGCAAAGCCAAAACCCAGGGTACTCAAAAGGCAATTTTTTTCTGTTATCTGATTGGCATCTAGATATGTTCAGTAAGAACCGAAACATTTTATGCAATGGAAAGAAACAACTTTTTATATTAAAAAGCATTCTTTAACATTTTCCTTACAAGCCAAGTATATTTGGTATTTTCCATCTGCCTAAAATGAGTCAGTTAAGCCAAAAGTTGTCAAAGTAGGTTGTGAGTGAGGAAAAACAGATGCTGAATTCTTTTCAGAGTAATAAATGCATGTTTTCCTGGTAAGCATGTTTTCCTACACACTGTTCAAAAAAATTGCAAGGAATAAGACATTTGGATTACTAAAATCTTCTCCCACACAAAAGGCTGAGGTGCCTCCCAGCCACTGCCCTATCTGTCTGCTGCTCACTGAAGAGAGAGTTTGCAATCCTTGCTTTACTGGGACAGCAGCAGCATGTCAGCAGGATTCAGGCATATGCCTGTCCTTCCCATCCCTGATATACCTAAGAAATTCGGGGTTTAGGCAATTGTTAAGATTCAGGCAAGAAATTAGCATGATCCTTTAACAAAGTCACCAAGCTGAGAATGTCTCCATATCATAAGGTATATCAAGGACATCGTGCAGGCCTTGAGAATCCTAAGAATGATTCCCTCTTCCTTGGAAAGGAGTGACATCCGACTAAATGTCTAAATTACTGCTGTCATCAGTAACATGATAGTCCAGTCAAGCACCATGGTGTAAGCGGGTAGCATGAAGGAGCCTGAAAGCACAGAGCATCATCCAAAAACTACTCCTGAGCATGCAGAGACATCGAACAATGCACAGAAAATCAGCCCTGCACTTTCTAACACAGGGAACAGGCAGGTACAGTGAAGGTCTGTTTCCTTAGTCTGTTCTGCATCATTCTCATTACTCAAATCAGTTTAAAATCCCATATGGAGTTCTTCCAGCTAAATTACTTTGAATGGACTCTAAATGAAGTGTTGTTGCATCTTAGTTTCCAGGGTTGCTTAATTTCATTTTTCTTCAATGCACTTTAAACTTCAAATGTATACAACTTTCATTCTTCACTTCCCTTTAGCCCTTTCTCTTCCACTTCTTCATTTATTCACTATTTTACCTCTAAAAATTATCTTTCTGGGTATTATTCCACACTTTCCTAAGAAGTTAGTTAAATCTGCAGTGAGCTAAAATCCTTCTGATTGACCTTATGAACATTATATTCAATAGGAAAACTGCCTGTCAAAACCCTGTATTTTTATTGTCGTTGTAGCACAGACCACTTTGATGACATGTTTCAATCATATTCCCTATTAACTATATAGACACATTTCCACCTGCTGCAACTCTCAATGAGATTTTCAAGTGGAACACACTGCATACTTGGAATACTTACACCAGCTCTATACTTAAAATTTTTCTGCAAGAGAGCTGGAAAAGGACTTTGTTCAGGAAACCTGTAAAATCAATGATGCTTAGAAACAGTTGTACAAAATGTGTGCTACAAGATTTTGAGGCTTACTTTTCTGAGCTTAGGCATAATGCCCATTGAATAAACTACAGTTCCATAGTTTAACCATAAGCTTGCCTTTCTTTTTTTGTTGTTGTTGTTTCTTTTTTTTGTTTGTTTGTTTGGGGGTTTTTTTTGTGGTTTTTTTTTGTTTCTTTTGGTTTGGTTTTGCTTTTTTTGCTTTTGGTTTTTGTTTTGGGTTTCTTTGTTGTTTGTTTGGGTTTTTTAATTTGTTTGTTTGGGGTTCTTTGGTAAGAATTTATGCACTCTTTGGCAGAAGCAGCAAACAGTTTCCAGGTATTAGCCTGCCAAGCCAAATCATAAATTATGCTTAAAGGAAAACCCATTACTGAGCTTCAATCATTTATTGCATAATGAATGTATATTTCAGATACAGTGAAACATTTATAAGGTTACTGAAAGTATAGCAATTAATAAAGCATAGGTGAAGGCAAACAGCTGTGCATTTGGTATTTAAGAGTTTACTGGTGATATATTGTATAGGATATTAAATATAGTTTAAATATACTACCTTGTCCCATCCTCTCCCCCCTCAAAGCCCCAGACTCTTATTACGTCATTACTGGAAGTAATCAAATACATTTATGATGAACCATTCATTAATGAAACACTTAATTTCCTATATAAAAAGAAGAAAGCTGTCTTTTTCTGATTAAGATAATAGCAAAAATTAATCTGGCACATCATAAAGGTCAGATTACACATCTCAAGTGGTCTTTTTTGGTTGCAGTTATGATCACATTCTTCCTCCAAGCTGAGAAATGTCTGTTCGTATTTCATATGCATTCACTGAATGGAAGTAGCCAGATTTGCTCTGCTATAATTTTCAAGTTCTGAAATTAGGTAAGACTGGAAATGCTCCCATCATCATTTCTTCTTCTAGTAATTCACGTGTTTTGGGCTCATGAATATGGTTTGTGATTCTGTATGAGAACACTGGCATAAATAATAATCAAATTAATCAAAATAATTATTGTATTGAGTAAGATTATAACAAATCTGGTTTTGCCTATATGAAAAAAGTATGCATGGATCAAACACTTTTAATAAAGATGATATATGAAATGTATTGAATATCCATGTATCTACTGAGAGTGTCTACACATTTATATAAGAAACTGTGATGATAGAAATTGAATGCGGGGCCCATTTTATTTAAAATGCACAAATAAAATTTGACATCCGATGACAAGATCAGTGTGCAGTGATTGGCAGCCTGTCACCAAGAAAGTTAAAGTCAGAACAAACTTCTACACAACATAAGAAAACAATGCAGCTGCTGGGGAAAGGCCTACCTGAGGGCTCAGACAAAGGAAACTTTGACAATATTTGCCCATTTCTAACTGATTAGGTCTTTGAAATGTGAGCTGAAAAACAAAGCAATAGAAAAAATTTGTCACATAACCATTGCAAGACTCAGAGTTGTGTAAGACAGCTGGAGCAGGGGAACAGCAGATGACAAAAACCCTGGTGGCAGCTGCCAACTGGCCTCAGATGAGGAATCACAGAGACTGGCCCCGAGCCATGTCCTCAGTGCATGCCAGATACCTGACACATAACGTAACAGCAAAACCAGCGGTTCCTCACGTAGGGACACATGTCCGCAGGTGTCCAACACTGTATTGAGGCAAAGCCTGCACTGCAGGCGTGGTGTATGGAGGTCACTTGTCCAGATGTTGGCTTGAGTGTCCTGGACTGGGCTGTGCTGGTCTGTGGGGCAGCAGCTGGTTCATGTGAGTGTGAAGCGTGTGAGTGTATCTTACAACAAAAATCTTAGAAAAGGAATTGCAGTCCACTCACTGTACCCATTGTTCTTAGGAAATTCATATCTGATTGTGTGTCATTAAGCAATGTGGTTTTGCTTATGCAGATATACCACCAACACTCCCTATGACAGCAGCAAAGATTTCATAAAAGCATTACATACATGCTCCAGAACAAAATATGTGATGTTATTTCTCCATGTGGTAGGAGAAAAGCTGTGTTTAAAAAGAAGCAGATTTTTTTAAAAAAGAAGCATTTTTCATTGATTGGAAGCAGATTTATTGCGGTAAATACAAAAAATGTCTGAGAGCACTACAGACAGAAAGTGTGAGGGGGTTTCTCCTTTTTTGCACAAAAGAAAATAAATATAGTACAATTACAGCTGCATATGAAGCCACCTAAAAGTAGCTTCTAAGTTTAACTGTGATGTAAATCATTCTATCGTGTGAGGGCCTTTAGAAGAACCGTTGCAAGACCAGTCATTGTGGTCAAACATTCCCTAAGTATAAGCAGAGGAAGGTAACCTCTAAGAACCTATTCTTGTCATAAGAAGAAATTGAATACATGTTCTGTAACATATGGGGAAAATCATCACAATCTTGTTGGTATACCTACCCTATGAAAAACAAGGACCTTCTTCAGGCTTTCTGTAATGGTTAACCTACAGTGCTCATTTCAGTGCTTTACACTACTGCCCACTAAATGGTGTAAGAAAGATGATGAACTCCAGTTATGACTAAAAGCAGGAAGTTATACATAAAAGTTCACTAGAATTGCACAACTGACACATGAGAGAGTATAGCAGATGGTGAACAAAAACCCTCTTCACACAATGTTTTGGGGTTTGAATGTAATTGCTGGAAATATAGCCAGTACAACTGTTTATCAAAAATGTGCGGTGACTGTAAGAGAAGATAAGTGTGATAATTATGAATGTGCTTGTTTGTGATACTTCAAAGGAGGAGCAGATCATTGAGACTTTGCCAAGAATCACTGCTGCACAACCCTGTTCAGCATCAGGTCTTCTTTCATATAAGGAAAGGCAAGCATCTGGGAAATTTAACTTGAAATGTACTTTCTATATGGAGAGAACAGAAGCAAACACTTATTTCACACTGTGGTGTTTGGCGTATAAGCAATTCTTGGTGTGCCAGTAGTAACAAGCATAAATGTAGAGTCAATATTGTAAAGCAGGAAGAAGTGAATGGTGACATGTTTACAGCATACCAGACTGTATTTGAAGGGTTTGGGTGTGTTCCAGGAAAACAAACCATAAAAATGAATTCAAATGTTATACTAGTAGGAAAGTACTGGGGAAAGGAATGGTGACATTACAAAGCAAACTAAAAACACAGCTAAGCTTTATTGGAGCACTGCAAGTTAGAGAGTTGCAGAGACTCAAAGGCAATTGCTGATAGATCTGAAAGGACTCAGATAAAAATATTTGGGTCCTTGTAAATCTAACTGTACCTACAAGACAAGAACAGTCTTAGCATATTACTGGGGAGATAAAAAGCAGTAGAGAATAGAAAATTATACATTTATGCAGTAGTAGTGATTTCAGTAATTCTATTGGCCAAAAAATCAGAAGTAGAAAGGAATCTGGTAATGTACACTTTTGAAAATTTTTTTAGAACGGTAAATTTTGATGGACAACCCTTTGGTATCCAGGAAACAGATGTATACCCTGGCATGCAGTGGCAGGACACTGAGGGACATTATGATAGCTCATCTTAGACCAAGAGAGACAATATAGGAGAAAAGCTTTCAAAACATTCATCTTTTTGGTTACATCATGACATAGCAAAAGTTGAAATCAGATGTGTATAAAGACATTTCAAAGTGACTTTGGCAGCAAGTAATATGATTTTTCAAATACCTTTCAAAATAATTAACCTCTTTGGAGAAAGTTTGCAATTGTAGTGCTGCAGTACAGTGATTAGTGACATCATTCCAGCCTTTTAGAGAGACAAATACAATCGTTCATCAAAATGTCAATGCATGAGAAAGTACAGGAGGTACTAATACTTCCTTCTGAATAGTTGAACACAAAGCAGGTTTTGGCTTATTTCTTCTAACAGTAGATTCCAATTTCATATTGAACCAAATTTTCTAATAGCATAAACCATGTCTTCACTAGTATTTTACAAGTAGGCTGTTTATTTCTCAGTACTTGTAATGCATATTCAACACAGTTATCCCAACAACATAACCTTGTAAAAGAAAGGAAAATATCATAGTGTTGTTTTTGGCTCTGGTCCACTTCATCAGTATATCTATAAGAAAGACATGAATGAGCATGGGAATTGGAAGTCACTCGGAGTCACTTTTAGAAACACTTTGATAAGCAACGCTTTACCACCAGTATAGAGAAAGCAAGTTACCACTACAGAAATGCCAAATGAAAATTGGATACAAGCCATGAAAGTGTTCAAAGGCAGCAGATGTCTTTTTCAGAGCATATTTGCATTATGGAAAAGACTTGAGCATGGAAGTCAGATCATAGAGAACGTTTGCATGAACAGTTGGGACACATTGTAGTATATTCTGTGTCACCGTGACTGGTCTGTGATCTTTGCTTCCCCTTGATGTGTACCACTATGACAGAGAGCAAATATTGGCCAAGTGACACTTCAGCCACAATAAATACTGAAACATTACAGAGACACACCACAACTTAAAATTAATATTGTCTCTTGACAATATTATAAAATAGTTGTTTTAGTAGAGCTCCATACAAGAAAGACGTAAATGAGCTACCTCAGTGAGTTATCTTCCAGTATACTTTCATAGAGCCTTTGTCCAGTGAGGACACACCTGTATTTTTCAAACGTGCCATTTTACAGTGAATGGAAAGCATAAAGGGGCAGCAGGTCAGGAGCTGTTACTTGGCTCAAGGGAGAAATGAGTATGCACACCAATACACTATTCCCTGTTCTCTCCCCAAGCTTCTTTCTCCTTAACACCAAGAATGTCCTAGGTTTCACCTTGAAGCTCTGTCCTCACATCCCTTCTGTATTCTGTCATCATGTTTGGCCCGCATCAAACCGTACTCATGGTTGTCCCATATCAAAGTTTGTAGCATAAATAACCACTCTAGTTGCTTCATTCATTTGCTTAATAAGTCCATTAATAGTTTGGCATGTAATATTAAACAAAGCCATCACCAAATTCCTACTCTGAATTTCAGAGGTGACCTCAGATCCTGGGTTTGCCCCAGTGTATGTAGAATTTTCAATAAATCTTCATTAATTTCCTTTGCTATCAACTTCACTCTACTGTCATGTCGTGAAACTAATGCCTGCCTGTCAGGTTCATGATGTCATATTCCAAGACTGTTCAGCTTTATAACATCACCTCACACTGTATCTCTCTGAGTTTAAATTACCATAAGGTAACAATTTGGAAACATCTTTATGGACCTGATATGCAAGAATGCAGAAGTTTCAGCAAGGATGAAGGGACAAAGTGCCTACAATAATGGTTTTAATGATCTCACTAATGTATTTATTAGCAAGCGTGTAAAGCGGAAATGAAAATTGATTTACTTATCATTATAATTTCCTCTATCAGTGTGGTTCTATTGCAAAGAAAATGTCAGATTTGCTAAAGGAAGCTAGTTCTGTTGAACAGAAAGGGTACAAAGCTTTCTTACTGTCTAGTATATTGAATTACAGATTAGGATTGTACTCAAGTATTTGACAATCCCAGGAGGAAAACTGCAGGATAGCAAGGGTTAAGTTTCAAAATTGTGTGTATGACATGGGAGACTAATGACCTCCTAAACAATACAGGTGTTATTAAAAAGGTTCACTGTAACCTCATATTACTTTTGTATGCCAAAGCAGCCAGTATTGCTTTATGCAAACTTGTGCTTGACCTCTTCTATTTTACTGTACCTGGGAGCCAAATGCACTGTCCAAAGTTTCTGGAAGGAAATATATAACACTCTGTATCTGATTTCTGGTGTTTCTACTCTGATTTTCATATGATAAATTAATTAAATTGCTGCTTACATTCTCTTTGTCTAGAAATAAAGCTAGTAAGAAATAAAACACACTGTAAGAATTTATTCTAAAGTAATTAGTTAAAAATTGCCTGTTGTCTTTTTAAAAGAATTTATTAGTCTCAGAGGGTTAACGGTGTCATACTGAACAGAGACATAGAGTGATTGTGTCAATATCATCAAGGTCAAATGAAGTGCCACTGACTCCAACATGGTTTTGACACAATGCAACCTGACTAATAAAATAAAAAACTAATTTTAAAAATAATTTACCTCCTGTAGACCTTAAAATGGATTTTACTAATGAAAACTAGCAATTTTTTTCCTGATAGGTGAAGCAAATGAGGCTGTGGAAGTCAGTAGATGTTGACAAGGGCAAAAAAATGTCCAATGAGATGGTCTATCCAATTAGAAGTAATTTTGAACATTGTCCCTCAGTGTTTAAACACAAGGGTTTTCTACTGCAGCCCAAGCAAATAAGCCCAAAAATTGTTTATTTAGCAAGATGTTCATTGACAAGTGTACTTACTAGAACTGTTCTCTAGTGACCAAAAATGTTGCCTAAACCCATGAGAGAAAAGTGCTCTATATTATTTTCAACTGGTGGTTAAGAAAGACTAAGAATTCAGTGAACTCTGCAGAGGCACCCAGCACAGTTCCTCAACCTGACTTTGCCTGCACAGAACAGTTAATAAGCCATAGGCAGAAACATCCACCTGCACAGATGTGTTTTTACAATTACAGCTCTATTTACTTTGTTCATATTTTAGCTAGGTTTTCTTTTACAAAAGGAATTTCAGGGAACTGAACCAGAGAATCTATCAGAAATCCTTTAGAGGACAAAAGGGCAAGATCTACAGACTCCTAAGTATTAGCAGCTTATACAGGTGACATCTGCATAAGAAGGAAACAAAGTCGACACATGTAAGATAAAATACATGCTATATACTATATATGACATATGCCCACAAAAGTATTTTGTTTTAAATCCACAAATCATAGTAAGTGGTATAAAATTCCAAATAGGAACCAAAGTTTCAGGGTTTGGTTCTTTGAATTGCCTGCATACCTGAAGCTAAGTATTTAAATCCCCATTAAAAGATTAATGTTAAAATGGTTTCCACTGAGGAGGGCAAAGCCGCTTTGTAAGACAATTTTCACACTTGAGAATAAAGTGAAAGTAATCTTCCAGAAACTCTTAAGTCCAATCTATTAATATACAGACTGGAAGGGTAGTCTGGATACTGGCTAAGAGGTTGCACTCACTGCGTGGTGATCCACGGTTTTTACTGAGGCTGGCAGTCTGTAACAATTGGGGTTCCCCCAGAGATGGCCCCCATGTCCCTTAGCTTCTGCCCTGGGTGATGGGATTGGAAGCACCCTTACCAGACTGGGTGGTGAAGCTGACACAGCACTAGGGAGAGTCTTGCAGAGAAACCCGGACAAGCTGTCAAGAACAGTCTGAAGATTAACAAAGACAAGTGAAAAGCCTGTACCTGGGATGACATAACCAACAAGCTCAGTACAAGCTAGGACTGTGAGTCTGGGGAGCAGCCTTGCTGGGAAGTCCTGCTAGACAACCTAAATAAACATGGCTCAGCAGCGTGCTGCTGCGGCATCAAAGACAGAACTGATCCTGATCTGCATCTCCAGGGACATTATTAGCACGGATAGAAGTGGGATCATCCCAGTCTTCTCAGTGTTTGTCAGACCACTCCTGGAATATAATTTCCAGTTCTAGCCCCTATAATTCCAGAAAATGGGCAGAAGAAAAGGGTGGACAGGAAGGCCACAAAAATGATCAAATATAAGAAAGAAATTTTTTACAAGGAGAACAACCCTTCACTTGAACAAGATCCCCAGGGGCGTGTCAGTGTCTCTGTCGCTTGAAGTTTTCCAAATGCAATTGGACATGGTGCTGGATAGTTTAATATGAGCCCTCTGTCCTACGAAGGGTTGGACTCCATGAACTTTTGAGGTCACCGCCAACATGGGCACTTTTAGGTTTCTATGATTTCATGAACTTTTCACAATCAAATTTGGACATTTTTGTCCACATGAATTTTTGTCAGGTAGTCGTTAGTAAAATAAAGTATACAAATGTAGGGCATATGGGAAAAGAGAAAGGAGACATGGTTCTATTGCTAGTCGCAAGCAATGGCTAAAAAATGGTGGCTGACAAAATCTTTCAAGGATTTCTTCATCATACAATTCTACAGATCATTTAAATTAGGATGGAGTCTCACATTATGAGATGCCTGCCTCAGCTGGGAAGCCATAACTTATGGCCAGAGTTGACAAAGAACAACCTTCCGAACACTCTCTTGGCTTTAACTTTTTAATGTTTTTTTGGGTTTTTTGGTTTTTGTTTTGTTGGGTTTTTTGCCATGGCCACTTCCCAGCAGCTTCCAAAGAAACTTGAACAGGCTGTTCTAAAGTAGGGCTTAGCATTGAGGCAGACTGGTCACACCATTACATGACCAAGGACAACATTTTTTTACTTACTCCCATTTTCCCATTACCTGACAATGCAATATCTCCTTATTTTCACATCTCCAAATTAGATTTCTGGTCTATCTACTAGGTCAGCCTCATAGAGGTCAAGTAGTTAGCTTTGGAGCTGAAAGCCTGGTCCACGCCTGTCTGCTAGAATGTCTAATTTTTCATGTTAGCATGTTTTCAACATAAGCTAAACTCTCCTAGCTCTGACACTGCAGGCTTAGACACACAGAGGATGCTTGTGACCACAGAGTACCAATTGCAAGACAATGAAAAAATTTCTAGAGGGTTGAATCTGCTGCCCAGGACAGTATCTCCTTAGCTTTCAGTTACTGAAGATGAGAATTACTTGATATAAATCACTGGCTAGATTCAGATCATATGGGGAAAAGGCAATCACTGGATGTGTAATTGAAAGAATTGTAATTATGTTAGATATGTAAAAGACTGATGTCATTGCTTATATCAGCTTTTTCTTTGCACTCAGATGTTTTGGTTTTGTGGAAATCATTTCATATTAAATTGGAAAGCTGTGCTCATATTACAGTTTTATTATACTCCAGATAAGTTGAATAGCATGTTGTATTTTGTTATTCGCCATGAGAAACGCAGCCTTCAGAATTCTTCAGTCCTCTCTCAGAAACAAAAAAAGGACTTTGAATGATTTCCAGATAGATTAGAAGGGGTGAATCCAAACTTGAATCTGATCCTTGCAAAACAATGTACCTGGTAAGTACACTGCACATCCATCCTGTGGGATAGTGTGGAAACAAAGTTTAGATATTAGAACTCTTGAGAGATTTCTCAGTTCAGACTACTCTCTGATAGTTTTAAAGTTGTGTGAAACACATTTTATAAATATGAAGGGGTCTTAGTTTGCATTCCTTCTCTTGCCACCCACTCCTCTTAAAAAATTTTAAAATATTTTTGGTGATTTTATAGTTCCTTCCTTCCTTCCTTCCTTCCTTCCTTCCTTCCTTCCTTCCTTCCTTCCTT
>VXAZ01000955.1:0-24236 GCA_013399875.1 Gymnorhina tibicen | reverse complement strand
CTTCCTCCCTCCCTCCCTTCCTCCCTCCCTCCCTTCCTCCCCTCTTCTCCTTTCTTTCTGTTCCTCCCTTCCTTTCTTCCTCCCTCCAAAGGACACACCAGCCTGAAAAAGTAGAGCTTCTGTCAATTGATTTGCTGAGAAAGAGGTAGGTGTACCTGAGTATCCATGTCATCTCTTTCCCACTCCTACCACCTCCTTCTCATCCACTGATGAACTATTAAAAGCAAGGGCTGCTAATTTGTCCTTTCTTCCATCCCCTTAGACACACAGGGTCTCTCAATGCTGCAGCTGCTCATGCCTGCCAATACTGAATTTAGGCCTTAGTCTTTCATCCTGTTTTTGGTTATCTGATGCCTGGCATTCTTCACTAATATATGTATATTATATATATGTATATGTATATATATATAGACTTTTCCTGGCTCTCTTTCACTTTAGGAGTTCATAAATGGTAGGTTCATCAACAGCATAGATTTTCTCTTTTTAGAAAAGGAGACATAAGGAGAGAGAGAAGAAGAATATAAAAGAAAGAGTAGCTGTACAGTACATGCATACAAATGTTTGATTAACCCTCTCCTAGGAATAAACATGGTTCAGTGAGTTTTGCACAAGTAAATTACTTTCTGATCTATTTGTAATGCTTGCTAGAAAATATTTTCATCTTCTGTAAATACCGAGTCTGAATTCCAGCCTTTTGTTGATCATTTCTAAGTGATGTACACTTAGAAATGCTACAAACTCAAACAAAATGCCTCACCCACATGACTCATTTTTTAACTCCATAAAGTCCATGTTTGAAATTAGGAGTGTCAGATTCTTTACTGAGATAAACATTCAATGCTACAGAACTTATCTGTTAAGTGACTTCTTCTCACCTGGCACTAATGTGATGTGCTTTGTCTTCTTATATGTCTTCAATCAACAGATACTTATTGCTCCTCCAATCTTAAAATGCTGTTTGACTCAGAATTCCAAAACGTACCCAGGTTTTCTTATTCCTTTTCTCCAAAGAAAGTATTTTTATATTTGTCTTCTCTTAGGCCAGAGAATTCTATACTTTGCTATTCTCAGTGCAACAAGGAAAAGTATAAGCTTATTCTGAAAATGGGGTTAATAATACTGCAAAACTGCTCAACAGATTCTGTATAACACTGAGATTAACTGACTGACATCCAGCTGAAACAATTAGTGAAAATGAAAGCATAGGTGGTTGAAGATATAAATGGTTAAGTCAAAACAAATCACAAATACTTGCACAGTCTCTCCCCATAGGATTTTTATTCCTTTCATAACAACATTATCCTAGGCATTTTGAATATCTCTTTATACACTGATTGGAAAAAAAAAAAGGTATTCTTATCTTATCAGTGATTTCACAGTTTGACCTGTGTTGTCCGAGTGATAGTAGTCAGATCTGAGTCTTTGTCACAAGCACAAGTGAGCAGGCACTAATTCACTTTTCTCACGTGAGCTGTTCTCTTCTAATATGTGTGTAGTTTCTATGATCTGAAAAATCTTCACTGATTACAAATCTCTGCCCTTAGAACATCAGATCTAAGTGAGCAACAAAGCAGCCTGGATATTCCCTGAGAATTTTCACATTATCCCAAGGAATTGCAAATGAAATTAGGGTACTATCCATACTAAATCATATTCAGTATTGGAACCGCTCAGTTGTACTCAACCTTGTCATGAGAATGCTTTTATGCCTTTTAGAGGCAGTCTTTTAAAGTACTTGAGCCAGGACATGACAATACATCAAACAAACAATAAAACAAACAAACAAACAAACAACAAAACCCAAACAAACAAACCCTCAGGAAGGTCGACTCACATTTTACCCCAATGTAGACAGAAGTGCAAGTCTAAAGTCTATTCATAGGGTCCTCCTTCTTTCCCTTTTTGAAGATGGGAGTCACACTGGCTTTCCTCCAGTCACCAGGCACTCTCCTGTTTGCCATTATTTTTCAAAGATGATGGACAGTGGCTTAGCAACATCTGTCAGCTCTTTTAGCATGCTCAGCATTATGGCTCCTGGGTTTTTTGNTCACATTATCCCAAGGAATTGCAAATGAAATTAGGGTACTATCCATACTAAATCATATTCAGTATTGGAACCGCTCAGTTGTACTCAACCTTGTCATGAGAATGCTTTTATGCCTTTTAGAGGCAGTCTTTTAAAGTACTTGAGCCAGGACATGACAATACATCAAACAAACAATAAAACAAACAAACAAACAAACAACAAAACCCAAACAAACAAACCCTCAGGAAGGTCGACTCACATTTTACCCCAATGTAGACAGAAGTGCAAGTCTAAAGTCTATTCATAGGGTCCTCCTTCTTTCCCTTTTTGAAGATGGGAGTCACACTGGCTTTCCTCCAGTCACCAGGCACTCTCCTGTTTGCCATTATTTTTCAAAGATGATGGACAGTGGCTTAGCAACATCTGTCAGCTCTTTTAGCATGCTCAGCATTATGGCTCGTGGATTTATGGGTGTCAAGTCTGTCTAGCGGATCTATAAGCCAACTTTATGACCAAGGGGAAGTTTTCCTTTCTCCAGCCTTATTGTCTTAATTCTATTAGGTTGGGATTCACAAGGCCCAGCCTCAACACTAAAGACTGAGGCAAAGAAGGCGTTCATTAATTCTGTCTTCTCTGTGTCTTCCATCACCAGGACCCCCACAGATTCAGCAGTGGCCCCACATTTTCCCTATTCTTCCCTTTGCTGATGATGTACTTGTAGAACCCTAGTTGTTGTCCTTGATACCTCTTGCCAGACTCAATTCCAAGTGGGCCTTCCCTGTTTAATCCCTGTATACTCTGAGGATGTTCCTCCCATGTAGCCTATCCCTTTTTCCACATACTGTAAAATTTCTTTCTTGTGCTTGAGATTTACTAGAACTCCCTGCTCACCCACGCAGGTCTCCTGGCCCTTTTGCCTGATTTCTTGCTCGTGGGGATATACTGGTCTTGAGCTTGGAGGANAGCAGTGGCCCCACATTTTCCCTATTCTTCCCTTTGCTGATGATGTACTTGTAGAACCCTAGTTGTTGTCCTTGATACCTCTTGCCAGACTCAATTCCAAGTGGGCCTTCCCTGTTTAATCCCTGTATACTCTGAGGATGTTCCTCCCATGTAGCCTNGGATGTTCCTCCCATGTAGCCTATCCCTTTTTCCACATACTGTAAAATTTCTTTCTTGTGCTTGAGATTTACTAGAACTCCCTGCTCACCCACGCAGGTCTCCTGGCCCTTTTGCCTGATTTCTTGCTCGTGGGGATATACTGGTCTTGAGCTTGGAGGAAGTGACCAGCTGTTTTGGACCCCTTTCTCTTCTATATCCCCATCCCATGGGATTCCTGTATGTAGGCCTTTGAAGAGGTCAAAGTTAGCTCTCCAGAAGTTTAGGGTTCTAGTCCTGCTTGCTGCTTTTTTGTCTCCATTCAGGATCCTGAGTTGAACCATCTCATGGTCACTACAGCAAAGGCTGCCCCCAACCTTCATATCTTCAACCAGTCCCTCCTGGTTTGTTAGTACAAAGTCCAGCAACACACCTTTCCTCCTTGGCTCTTCCACCGCTAGTGTCAAAAAGTTATCATCAGAGGTCTGTGGGAACATCCTGGACCTTGTGTGCCCAGCCGTGTTGTCCCTCCAACAAGTATCACAGAAGCTGAAGTCCCCCAGGAGAAAAAGGGCCCGTGACTGTGAGGCTACTTTCAGCTGTTCACAGAAAGCCTCATCAACTTCCTCCTCCCTAATACAGGTGGCCTGTAGTAAACACCCACAACAGTCACCCATATTAATCTGGCCCTCAGTTCTTACCCATAAGCTCTCAACTCTTCTGTCTGCCCCTGCATAGGGTTCAATAAATTCCAGTTGCTCTCTCATGCTTCCTTCAGTTCTCTTTTTCTTTTTGCTTGTCTGGGTTTTTTTTCCAATCTTTCTCTTTCTTGTTATCATTCTCTTTCTCTTTCCTTCTCTTTCCTTCTGTTTCTTGCCCCTCCTTCTTGCCTGCCTTCCTGGATGCCTGCCTGCCCACCTTCCTGCCTGCCTTCTTGCCTTCCTTCCTGCCTGCCTCCCTCCCTCCCTCCCTCTCATTTTACTTTTCTCTATTTCTTTCCTGTATTTTACTTTATTTCTCTCTCTTTGTCTATTTTCACAGTTATGGAATAGGTTCCATAATAGACAGTAATTAAGGCCATAGAAACCTTCACAATGAAAGCTTCAGTGAAACAGTCAATTTTAAGTGAAAAGGGATTTCATCAGTAACTTGCTTTAATTTGTATGCACATCACATGTATTACTTTTTATAAATAAAACTAGGCCACACTTAGCAATTTATAAATATGAATGTACACATCCATAAACTTCCTATAAATGTACGAGAAAGCTATCTAGACTGGAAAACATGCTTGAGTCTCATCAGTTTTGTTAATGAAGAAATGAGGTGCAGATATGTAAGAAGATAAATTGCTATGCTACAAACAGCACCTGGAAGGAATTGAAGTAATAGTATGAAAATATTAAGCAAAAGAGATGAGAAGAATTTCCTATTTTATTGTTTCAGCAGAGCATTGCTTATCTATAATATAGACTAAAACAATTTTTTAAAGTCCAATGATCGTAAACTGTACCTCGAATCAGAATATGCATGTCTTAACAGAAAGCGTATACGATTTTCAGCAATGATGATTGAGTATTCCACTAAATTTTTAAGGATAATGCTTGTGAAAAAAAAGAAAACAGTTTAATAGTTTACATCAATTACTCATGATTGTACCTATTTCAAGACATTTTCCATGAAAGACCTCCAAATGTTCCAAACACGAGACTTAAAAACTACAACAAATCAGTCATCAAGAAATCACCGCTAACCTGAACTGAAAGACATCAACAGACAAATGCAGTCAGAAGGCATCATACATATCCAATATATCAATCAGCATTCAGCTTAACATGATATCACACTAGGTGAAGATACTACTAATGTATCTTACCATCAATCAACATACCTCATACTTTGGTAAGAGGCAGTGAATAAAAGATATGGCTGTTTATAGAGAACATACAGGATGCACTAGGATAAACACAGCTTTCATATTTCCTGACTGTCCCCATCAAACTGTCTCTTTGTAGAGATAAGTCTTTGCGGGGTAACCTTATTCTTTAAAACCTGTGAGCCCCTTTCACAGTGTATGCTGTAGCTGTAATGGTTTTATAAAGTACTTAGAGGCTTTCATCAAGGCTTTCACTAATTTTTTTAAGCAGTTTTAGTATTTTTTCACTGTTGCTAGAAGTACTGATGATACTGATAATGCCTGTTAGGCAAGTCATTCATATAAGATGTCATATTTGTCCTGGATAACAGTGATGTGAAAAGGGGAGAAAGCTTGTCAACATCATTCCATTTCCATTATGTTCATTTCATACTGTTTTATAATATTTCTAATTTAAGCCACCCCAAAAACAATCTTTTAGTGCAGTGCACAAATTTGGCACTGCATCCTCCCCTTTATAAGAAGATCTGTTCAAGCAGAAGTTCCGCATACATGCACTTTAATTTTGATGTTACACAAACAAAATGAAAATTCCCATTCCTGCTTTTTGTTTGCAGTGTGGATTTGGAAAGATTAGAATATTCAAAACCAGACTAATCTTCTTATGCTTATATTTAGTGATGCGTTAATGGATGTTCATGATCATTTTGGGAGAACTCTACAGTGTTACTTTCTAGATTTACAGATTAAACTCTGAATCTAACAAAGTGCTTGGTGGCCACTCCATTTGAGTTTTATTGTCTTATTCTCAGTGTGTCACTGACATCAACTTGTTTGTCTTAAATGACCTTTAACACTTTTAGGAAAACAACATCCATCTGCTCTATGGTCTCCTTGCCCACATTTTTTTCTAGCAGCAAAGGCGATTCTAGAGTAGAGAAAACTCTTTTTTCAGTGTGGGTTTCACCCCAATGGGCCAAGTAGATTTCTGTCTCATTCCATGGCTTTCAGGCAAGAGGAGCAAGAAGTACAAATTCTCTAGTATAATTAAAATCTAACACCTGCTGAAATCAAGATCTTCCAAATAAGGGATCAAAATATTTGAAGATAAAAGCACCTATTGCATTTTCCTAGTTTCCCTTCAAAGTCCAAAGCTCACTCTGGAGGCCGGTGGGCCTGCTGGACAAGGAACAAAAGGAGTCCTACGGTGGGATAAGTTCTAGGTTCCTTTCCAGCTTATGGTGACTGAAAAAGCTTCCCCAGTTCTGCTTCCCTGGTTGGCTCTGTTGGCCGCTACACCCCTTGTTACCTGATACGCCCTCAGAGTTTCTCGATTAGTCCCCCTACCCTGGACCCCCATTGTTCTGCCCGGACTTGTCTGGAACCTGGCACGAGTGCGGATGCATTAAAATCTCTCCTGTAGAACCCCACGGGAAGACCCTTCCTGCTCATCCACGGTTGGACTGTTTTTGCTAGCTACCCGGTGTGTGTGCGTACGTGTGTGTGCAAGGGTGCTGGCTGCACCAAGGCTTCCTTGGAGGCGCTTTTGGGAAGGTCGCGGCATTTTATCATCCAGTATCACCGCGACAGCTCACTATGGTCTGTGCGCCAAGTGTGCTGTTTGTTGGCAACCATGAAACTAATTTTTATTTATCTATCTAGTGTTTAAGCTCTAGCAGTCATAGTGGGCACCTTAGCTGCTTGTAAACTAAAGGCTAAGGATGATAAAGAAGATTTAAAATGAAATTTTTGTTAGACCTAAAGGAACTTCGTTTCTGTTTGACAGCTGTTCTAGAAGTAACTGTGCTGCAGGAAAACCAGGCATGGTAGTAGACTTAGAATTTTTTTTTTGGTACAGTCTGCTTGATATCTTCATAAGAAAAAATTATATGGTTTTTAATAAGCTGTTCCAAACAGCCATAATACCTGTCTTTTACTCATTTAACTCTTGTATACTATTGCTGACAACTTATGGTCCCATTTTCCTCAAAACAACCCCCAAAACACTGTATCTATGATGACTGTAGAATTAAAGCTCACATTGTCTCATAACTATTTAAAGTTAGCTGAAAGCCCACTGACTTCCTCTGTGACTGAATTGTCATCCTCCCATAATTTTAAGTTTGAGGATGTCACAGCATCTTTTGAAGCAGCATAATACTGTCAGAGACTGACAAATTATCATGCAGGCCACAATTCTGCTTAGCAAAGCGCTCAGCTTCTCCCTCATTAACATTCCAGATAAGGAAACACCTTTGCTTCTGATTTGCTTAAACCACACCAGCAGGCAGTGCACTAAACTCTTCAAAGGCATCTGCCCTTAACCTTTTATGTTTCAGCGCTTTTCTTTTATAATTCCTTTCAACTAAACTTAAAAGTTCCTGCTTACTTCATTGCCAGTCCCAGGGCCGGTTTGCTATATACCACTTCAGCAAGAATCTGTTTTGCCCTTCACTACTGTTGACTTTTCCTATAAGGCTGCAATTCTTCTGAGAATATGTGTACACATAGAAACACACATGAACACACACACATGCATCGCAGATTTACAGCACCACAGTGCTGTATCTTACCTCGGGAGACAGACCGCTCCTGCTCCTCTCACAGCGGGGGCAGCTACAGCAGGTGGCCCAGGAGGGACATGTCCAGGCAAGTTTGAATACGTCCAAGGATGGGGGTTCCTCAGCTCTGGGAAACCTTTGCCCGAGTTTGACTCTGCCATCACAGTAAAAAAGGGGTCTTTTATGTTTAACTGGAATTCTAGATTTTTTTTCAGTTTGTGCTCTCCTCATGTCACTAGACACCACTGAAAACAGTCTGGTTTGCCCACTATAATATTTATGTACTTTAAAGATTTCTCTGAGCCCATTCTTCCCCAGAGTAACTCTCCCAGTGCTCTTAGCCCCCCTCCCCCCACATGACAAATGCTCCAGTCCCTTCAACATCTTTGTGATCCTCTGCTGCTGGCACTTCAGTATGTCTGTTTGTCTCTGGGAAGCCCAGATCTTAATACAGCACAGGGATGTGTCAGAGATGTAGCAGAGAATTGGAATCAAGTCCCTTGATCTGCAGACAGTGGTCTTCCTCATGAAGCCCACAGGATTGCTGGCCTTCTTTTTGGGAAGGGCACAATGTTTGACCATGGTCAATGTGGTGCCCACTGGGATTATTTGTCACATAACCTTCCTAGTGACTGAAGTGTGGCATACTGCCCTGTAGTTCCATGGATCCTTCATTTTAGTATTCTTGGAACCAGGAATGACACTTGCATTCCTCAAGTCCTCAGGACGATGTATAAACTCAGGGTTAAAGATAAAATTCCTAGATATGGAAATTCCATGGTGGTACAAGTAAGCAATAACAGTGTTTTTTGGACAGAGCTCGGGCTGTTAAGGATGTTCGAGATGGTGAGGAAGTGGAGTCCTTCATTCCTCTCTCCAGAAAATTCGAGATGGCAGCTCTGAAGAATTAGTCATCTTTCCTAAATGCAATCACATACATAGACTTGAAAGAATGATCTCCTCTCACTTTTTTATGATATTAAGTACACTCCTGAAAAGTACATGAAATGTAGCATTGATTATGCGAGTTTCTGCATTTCTCAGCCAAGAAAAGATCCTTTTCAAACTGTAATTGACATTACAATGTTTTACAGGTGACTACAGATTTTTCAGTTCCAGTATACTGCTGTCAGCACAAGGGCAATATTTTCCCCTCTCACACATTTCATGAAACCTAAATCCTGCTGCTTCATTTACTTCCATGCCTGTGGAAGTAAAGGTGGCATGTCTGGGTGCTTTTTGATCACAATTATGACCTAAGGGAACTGCAAGGAACAGAGGTGGGGGTTTTTTTGCATTTTGGGGGTTTTTCTGAAGTCACAATATTTCTGAACATAGCAGTTGGAATTGAGGTTGAAAGGGCTCAGATTTTATGTTAGGGAAACTAGTAGTTCTATATGTGGAGGAATTAAAGAAACTTTACTTCCTAGACAGTGGACACATTCCCTGATGTCTGATAGTGTGCACAGCTGATGGAATTTTTTTCTTTAAGTTAGATTATGAATAGCTTCTCTGCCTTATGTGGCTATTCTCTTTCTTAATAATGCTTCAGTGTATGCTATTGCCTTAACAAAGGGAATATTTCTCATTCCCTTGTTTTTATTCACTCTACTCCTTTGAATTCTGCAATCTTTTGATGAGTTTCAATGACATTTGGAAAAGGGTTCAAAGGAAGTAAAAAAGAAGGGGCTACATACATAATATGAAGGGAAAAAACCGTTTTAAATTTGAACTGCAGATTTTGCCTAAGGAAACTAAGTTGGAAAAGGACACACCTCTGCCTAGTGTCCTAGCCTCAGTTCAGGGGATAAATTAAGTACACACTCTGATGCTATGCATGAACAGAGCGCATTTTTGGAGTGAGAAGGGGCAGGTCTTTCTTCTCTTTCCTGTATGCCTGCTTCGTCACTTGTGCCAGCTTCTGAAGGAAGAAAAGAAGAAAACAGTAGGCTCTAGCCCATGCGTTACTCCTGTTATGATCTAATTAGTACTGTTATTATTAAGGTTCTTTAGAAATTCGTCTGCCCAAATTAAGGTGTAAATGAGACCATATGCGAGTGATAATAATATGAGTTTTATTGATGGTAGATATGAGAGAGAGAGAGACAGAGAGAGAGAGAAAGAGAGAGAGAGAGAGAAGGAAAGAAGGAAGTAGAAAATAGTTGGGGGGGACAGAAAGAAAGTGACAGGGACAGAATAAGGAAAATATCACCAGTCCATGGATCCCAGCAATGCTCTGTTGATCCTCTCCAGCATCTTCACTGTTGATCCAGTGAAGATCCCCCCGAGGAAAGCATGGAATCCGATGGGTGTATGTGCTCAGGCTAGGCAGGTGTGTCCAGGCATGTCGCCCTGGGGGAGGGGGCAGCCTCTTACAGCACTCTCTGGATCTGTGGCATCACGTGCAGTCCTGTGGGGCAAAGCCTCTCACGTGGATGTCCCGTGGGGCTGGGGGTTCCACAGCTGGGCCGGTTTGTGTAATCGGAGGATGGGTGTTTATTGCCTCTCACAGAGGTTACACCAAGCACCCAAAAATCTCCTCCTCCCCCCTCGGCTGGGGGGAGTCTGTGTAAACCTGGCTTCTGTGAGCTGTGCTCTGCCCCCCACCTCAAATTCAGCTGGAGGCTTTGACCTATTGTGGATGCAAACCTTTCCTCAGCCTGAGGTGATTGAACAATAGGTTTCCTTTAATCTAATCAGCAGTTCTACTTACGGTCCAAAGTTCTTCAGGGAGGTTTTTGTGGTTGTAGCTTCCTTAAAACTTTATATCAGTGTTTGAGGCATAAACTATTTTCAGTCTCTGACAACTCCTAAATAGTTGCAAAGGGCTTTCCAGGCTTATGGATTACAAATAGATAATGCACAGGCTCTGCTCGTCCATCTTCCTCACACAAAAAAAACCAGGGCGCATTAGAAGTGGAGAGCTTTTGTGGCAGGTTCGATTTTTGGGTATACATGGAAACAGAATGTGTTCAGTTGTGTTCTGAACACAATCATTACATGATTATCCTCAGAGAAACATCAGCTGAACTCACAATAAACGCTTGCACCCAGTACCTTTACACTTCCAACACTGCTTCTTGGTGACAGCTTCTCCTAGAGACAATTCTGTCCTGCAGATGGGTCATAGTCATTACAAGTAATCTATCTTCTTTCCAACCATGTCTTTCAGCTGCCTATATTCAGTTTTTAGTATCATGTAGGTAAGCTAAAGACTATAAATATTGCCTGTAAGCTGGGGACAATGCTATTTTCTCTGAAAAATAGGAACTTGGGCAGCATCAAGGTCTATTTCTCCACTGGATCTCCTTTACTGATGTCTATCTCATCTTTGCTACTTCTGGTGCTAGAAGTCCTACTTTAGTAAAAGGAATACCTATTTTCAAATTTCTCTCAAGCTCTTTTCTCTTCAGTATTTTATATTGCTGACGCTAACTTCAAGACACTTCAGAACACTAACAGACTCTTCTATAGTGAAGAACAAGACAGAAAAAGCCCTCAAAACTACTCATAGGAGAGGTATCAGATAGTCCTAGCTGCTCTCTAGTTGGACTTTAAATAGACGTAGATTCAAATCCACCCAGACAAGAAATGACAATCCACAGCCAGAGTAAATTTCTTTCCAATACATATTATTAATAAAAGGTCCGATGAAATTCCAGACTTTTATTGCTGGCTTCCACGCCACTGTGCCTTCCATGCCACCATGCCTTCCAACCTGCAAGCCATCTCCTAAATCTGCAAGGCACATTAATCTTTCAAAAATTAAAACAGGAAAATACATTTAAAGGTTTTTATGTCCAAGGCATCAGAGTAGAACCTTGTGTTTTCTGTTCCTATGGCCAAAAATAAGTCCAGTATCAGATCAAGTCCACTGAATATCTTAGATTTAGTTCTTCAGAAGACAATTTATTAGGTCAAGGAAACATGCAGACTTTTCTTAGTTATACGGTACCGACTGATTTGTGTCCCGTGTATATAAAGAAATAAATAAGGAAAAATGTCCCTTGCGTCCTCTATAACCCTTTTTCTCTTGATGGTGTTGTTCGTAATCACCACCACATGAACTCACGGATGACACCTGTCTAACTTTTTACATTAAGAGACAGAGCTTCAATTATTGTGCTGAATTGAAAAGAGAGGTTGATTTACCAGTGTTAAAGTTGCTGTGACTATGTGACCCAGAAATAAGCATGATTACAAAAATGTAGTCCTCTGAAAACTTAAGGATAAATAAAAGCAACATTTGATTGTCACAGCATGCTTTAAAAGCCTTTGAACTAAACCCCACACCTTATTAGAAAATACAGCATTTGAAGGACCAAGGGAAGCGGATGGGCCGTGGACCTGAACTAATGCCAGCTGAAGTCGATAAAACGGTTTCCATTCTCATCAAAATAATTACTATCAATCTTAAAACATGACATTCCATGTCATAGCTTATTAATAATTGGAAAGTTTTTATTCCTGCTAATACTTGGAAAACTGTGGTTTTGCCTACCAGGAAATACAGGATTTTGTTGCGCAGACCATTAAAGGACTAGAGCAGGGTGATGGTGAGGAGATTTCTATGGAAAAATACTAACTGCAGAGTTGTTAAAAAGTTTGTATAAAGGTGTTTGTTTATGTCATCTGAAGGAGAAGGAGGTTTATAAGTACATAACATACATTTAATTAGTTTAAATTAAAAATAATATAGAAAAGGGAGTCCAGTGGACCAAGGAATTTTTCAGACCTGTGATCTAAGCAAAAGGACTGGCAAATACAACCAAAAGGCTGCATGTGCAGTCTTACCATTGAAAATTTTTCTTAGAGTAGGTGGAGATGACAGACATCAAGACCTGAAGTGGTAGAACAAATTGAACTACTGTGTAGCAATGCATTAACTGCCAAATTTAAACTACTGATCTGGACCTTACTTCTTGAAGGAAAGGGTGACATTTGCTTTCTTCCATTTCTCAGAAACCTTTCCTGATCTCCACAGTCTCTCCAAGATGACTGAGTGTGATTCCCAGCGTTACATGGTCCAGCTCCCCCAGCCAGAGTGTGTATGTGCCAATAGGACATGTGGACTTGTGTGAAATCCGCTTGTTTAAGTGTTCACTAGTCTGATCTTCAACTTTCAATTTCCCATTGTCTCAAGGGTGTGGAACTTGTTGGAGGCTGGTCCTACCAATAAAGACTGAGCTGAAGAAGGCACCAAGTATCTTGGCTTTTTATCCATCCTTTATGCCCAGATCTCTTCCACGTTCATCGGTGGATATCGCTGTTGGAGTGGCCGCGACACACAAACATGGACACTGCACTGGATTTATGGCATAAAAGTGCTATATTTGAAGAAGAACACATATTTATAGACTATTCTATATTATCATTCATGTTACAACTTCATTGGCTACTATACTACAACAATGGATTCGTTGGCTATCATTTAACTACAATTTAACACTACTATTGGTTACCCGTAACATAAGCATTCAGGCATTCAGAAAAATAACATGTGCGGGTATATTTGCTGTCTTCTCTTTCTATTGTTTTGGATTCCGTACTTCTGTTGATACTACACTTCCGTGGGTAAAGCTGATTATTTTCTTCTCATGGGCTTTTCTCACGAATAGAAGTTAACCATGTCCAAATTGAGATCTGTGAAGCCTTCAGACCAGCTGTCAGCATCAACAAGTGGATGTTCCTGTGAAGACCATTTGCAGCTGATACACCTGTAGAAATCTTTCTTGTTTTTCTTTATGCTCCTCACCAGGTTTTATTCCAGGCAGGCTTTATCTTTTCTAATCCCACACACTTCCGCACTCAGTGTCTCTTTCTATTCCTCCCAAGTCACCTCCCTTTCTTTATATGTTTTCTTGGAAGCAACTCGTCCATCCATGCATCCTTCTGTCATCTTTGGTTTATTTCCTACCTATAGGGGTTAGCCATTCCTGAGCCTGAAGTAAGTGATACCTGAAAAATCAGTGAGCTCTCCTGGACCCTTCTCCATAACCATTTTCCACAGGATTCTTCCAAGGTAGTCCTTGAAGATGTCAAAAGCTACTCTGATGAAGTCCAGAGTTGCGATCTTTTTTTCTGCCTTGCTCCCTTCTCTCAGGATCCTGAATTTCACCACTTTGCGGTCACTGCACTTAAGGCTGCCTTTGACCTTCACACCCCAGTGAGTCATTCCTTGTTTGTGAGTGCAAGGTCCAACACAGCCCCTCTTCTCATTAGCTCCTCTATCTTTTAGGTAACTCCCACTGATGCTCTTCAGGGACGTCCTGGAGTGCTTTTCTTTCTGCTGTGGTGTTTCTCCAGATGATATCAGGGTAGTTGAATTTACTCATGGGAAGCACGGCCTGTGAATTTGAAGCCACTTCTAGACTCATCTACTTGTTCTTCCTGATCAGGTGGCCAGCATCCATTATGTCACCCTTATCAATCTGCTCGTTAAGCCTTACCCATAAATTCTCATTTGGCTTATTATCTATCTGCCCAGGCAGAATCACAGAATAGCTTGGATTGGAAAGGACCTTAAAGAGATCTAATTCCAACCCTCTTTCCATGGATAGGGATGCATTTCACCCTATCAGTCTGCTCAGTGCTCCAGTGTCTTCAAACACTTTCCGGGATGGGGCATCCAGAACTTCTTCAGGAAACCTGTTCCAGATCCTCACCACTCTCACAATAAAGAGTTTTTTTCTTAGTATTTAATCTAAACCCACTCTCTTTCAGTTTGAAACCATTCCCCCCCAATCCTTTTACTAGGTTTTTACTAGGACATGCTCTTGCAAAATATATCCTTCTCTCCTTTCTTGTAGGTTTCCTTCAGGTACTGGCAGGATGCAATTAGGTCACCCCAAAGCCTTCTCTTTTCCACCCTGAACAATCCCAATTCTCCCAGCCTTTCCTCACAGGAAAGGCTCCATCTCTCTGACCATCTTGGTGGCCTTCTCTAACTTGCTTCAACAGCTTGATGTCCTTCCTGTGCTGGGATCCTAATTTAAAGCCTGTTCTACTGCTTCAGTCTTACTGGCAAAGATACCTTCATCCTGCTTAGTGAGGTATATCCCATCTCTCCCAAGTGGATGTAGACCCTTGAAGAGATACCCATGGTCATAGAAACCAGAGTCTTGTTGCTGACACCAGCTCTGCAAAAAATTGTTGATACACAGTACCAGTGCCTTTCTCCTTAGACCTTTTTCCCTCAAGAGAAGGACTGAGGCAGACACCACTCGGGCCCCCAATTCCCTAAATGCCACCATCAGAGCTGCCAGTCATTTTTGATACGCTATAAGTTGCCATTGGTGTGCATATGGAAGTAAAGCTTGCTAGAAGTAAAGGTCCCCAGTACTTCTCACCTCTTTTGGAAGCAGCATCTGCTCTGAAGTAACTCAAATAATTCCCAGGAACGCCTAAAGAGTCTTCAATGACTTTCCCAGTTTATTTGGAAGGTCTCAAAGCAGGATCAATGAAGTGTTTCACAAACTGCCATGTTTTTGACTGCCTCTGTTACCAACATTGGCAGGGAAGAAATAAAATAAAACCAGTTTCTAATCAAAAACGTTTTGATGCTTCTATCTAACATCACCTATACCCTACTGATTCATTAAAAATCGGTATTCACGACAAAAGACCCTCTATTTAAAGTTAGAAAGTGGTATGTATAATCAGGCACCGGCGGGCGGCATGGGAGTAGCCTCCTAGAGATGTGCCAGTGAAGTATAAGGTTCTTCACTCTCTATTTATTACTCAAAGTTTTACATCCTCTACATATGTATGATTCCAGCACCTCCCATTCCCCGCTCTGTATTAAAATGAGATCATCAGTCCTTTACGCATGCGCAGTTTTTCTCTTGACTTGGGCCGGTGGTCTTGAATTGGGTCAGTGGTCTTGAAAGATGAAGTCAGGAAAGTCTTCCTCACAGTGACCTTTCTACCTTCTTGCTGTTGGCAGGCCTTTGTGACCTTCTGGTGCAGCCCAAGATCTCTTATTTTTGATTACTTATTACGAAACCCAGGTGCTGTTCATGCATCTATTGGTTTCAATTTGTTTTGATGACAGTTCATTTATTCTATTTCCTTCTATAAACAAAACTGAAAACAAGTATATAATGGCAAATAATACATCACCTAGTTCTAGTTCAGGCATCTAATAATCATTAACTTATCTTTTATTTTTCTACCTTGCATCCTGATCAATACAAATTGCTTCTAACCCTTAGCTAAAATTTTTAAATTTTAAAACCTTGACTCACTACTCAGACCTTCCCATGCCTTTCCCCCACCCTCAAAGCACCCTTCTGCTCATTTACCCCAAAGGCGAGTGGGCATCCAAAAGGTGCTCCTGAACTGCTCTTCGCAGGACCTCCACATACAGAGCCACCTCACTCACTCTTCCCCCTTTGCAGGTCAACAGGAAAAACTTCCATGAAATCTAACTACGGTGCTTGTGTAAACCAGGAACTCTTACTACTAGCTTGAAAGAGAGCCCTTTCTACACAGAAAGTTATCCTTGCAGTTTTAATTTTAGTGCATGTATTTCTATGTGTAACAAACTCCCTCAAGATTTCAGAGGATTGGAATCACCTTTCCTGTTTATCAGAAGGCTGCAAGAAGGCTGAGTTTCCTGGGTCTCAATGCTAACCACATCTCTGTCACTTCTGACTGATTATACCAGCTCCTAAATGAGCTGAACCAAACCAAACCAAACCAAACCAAACCAAACCAAACCAAACCAAACCAAACCAAACCAAACCAAACCAAACCACAAAAACTGAGGAAGATAAAGTGAAAACATGAAAGAAAAAAAAACATGCATTTTTTTACTTTCACCACCATCAGAGTTACATGATCTCTCTCCTTACTGGCATGGCCACTTTCCTTCATCCTGAAATAAATGGTTTCCAGGCAGCATTTCCCCAGGAGGGCCCATCCTGTTGATCTGCATTTGTTCTTTCTCCTTTGACACCACTTAGAAACTGCAGTCATGCTTTGTCATTTTGTTTTCCGCTTTCTTTCCCTATTACAAGCCTATTTAGCTAACTGAGGAAGTCAGTTTATAAAACTGGCAGAATGAAGGACTAGTTATCCTGTTTGGTGGCAAATATTTCTGTGGTTAAACAGATGACGTGGCCATGCTTTTCAGGCTCCCTAACGACTTTATTCAGTCAGGAATTAAACAACTATATTATCTTCCACAAACACCCACCAAAAAATTAGT
Source organism: Gymnorhina tibicen (assembly GCA_013399875.1). Lineage (NCBI taxonomy): Eukaryota > Metazoa > Chordata > Aves > Passeriformes > Artamidae > Gymnorhina > Gymnorhina tibicen. The sequence goes on along the minus strand of VXAZ01000955.1, from coordinate 7,464 downwards.
GGCAATAAGCATACTTATTGACTTGTGTCTTGCTTACTGAATTGTTTATGCTTATATGAACCTGAATGTTAATTAAAACAGATACTGAATTTCTGCAGCTGGAATAAATGGATAGTCTATGTGCTGGCTCTGTTTGGGATGAGGATGAGGTACTTTGAGATAAGGATGGCCATGAGTATCAAGCTCCTCATATCCAAATTCTTGCTTAATCTTACCTTTCAAGGCTATTTTCTAAGGACACTGAAACATGTCCTAGTCAAGTTGTTTTATAAATGATAGCTTCCTGTGTTATACTGGAAAACTGATCTTATAGTAGTTGTTCATACTATTCCCCTATATGCCATTAATTTAATTATGGTTGCCAGCATCCTTTTTATTCTGAATGACATTCAACCTGTTGATGCTATTGGCTTATTTTGTGCTACATGCTGCCACACAACATTTGCTATAACATCATCTTCTGTAATCAGGTCAAGTAACTGTAAAATATTTCCTTTATTGACTGATTCTATGGACCCATCATGGCCTCTCAGTGCTAATTCTTTCTCTCCAGGCACAAAAGATAATTACTTCTATTACTGTCTAAAATAACATATTTAATTGACAGTCATTTTCTGAAGATGCCCATTAGTTCAATGGCACCTCAGCTTCCATGTGACAAGGATTGAGTATATAATTTATTTATCCTTGAAACCCCAGTACAACACTAAAATCTGATGAACAGAAAAGCACAATTTTCTACTCTGTTTTTCAGTGTGCTTTAAGAGAGACTAAAGAATGCTAAATAATCTTAACACTGTAGAGGAGCTAGGAGGAAAGAGGTACTCAGGCAGCTGTGAATGCCCTACAAGATATTGATGGCTTATGTCAGTGGTTTCACAAGGACAGGGAAAAATGAAATTCTGCATAGCATCATATGTGAGACATAGAGAGAGAGAATTCTCCTAGCAGATGCCACAATTTCTGCATGCACAGATAGTGCCAGCTTCCTACAAGGTCAGAGTTCTTGCAACATAGTAATCACTATAAGGTAACTATTTATGTTTAGTTGAAGATTTTGCATTGTGGGGCCTCCCAGATTATGCCTTCTGAAAGCAAAAGGAAAAAACCAAACCAAACCAAACCAAAACCCACAAACAAGCCCACACCAAAAACAAAAGCAAAGAAGTACCCCACTGTAAAAAATTATAGACTGTGTATAATCTCATTAATTCTTCCAGAGGCCTCCTCTGTTATTTTATACAACACTAATTCCTGCTCTCCCCACCCTTTCCTTCAAACAAATACTTAGCCTTGAAGGACACCTGGTTACTCTGTTTTTTTAAGTCTAAAGGTTACTCCAGATTTGTTTTCAAATTAAGACTTTATTTTGGGGGGTTTTGAAATGTTGTGTGTTTTGGGTTTTTTGGTTTCATTTGTTTGGAGTTTTTTCGGTTGGTTGATTGGTTGGTTGCTTGCTTTGTTTTTTTAGTAAATTGGATTTATTCCTATTCTCTGTGATAAATTTAATGTACTCAAAACTTCATTTTTTTTCTTTGAGTTTGACCAGTTTTGATAATCCCTTAGAAAGACTTACTTTCTTATTGCCTAAAGATCTTTTTCAAGTCTCATCCTCTCTGATGACACACAATAATATAAAAATAATTAGGTACATACACCATCTAGCATACGGAAAACTTTATCAGTTAGAGGTATGTTGATTATTTTAAAATGCAAATTATTCAACAGGTGTGCAGTTTCATTTTCACCTATTTCCTCTCTTCACTGAGTCCTGGAAATATAGGAAAACAACATATTTTTAGTCTAGATTTAAATTAAATTAAATTAGATTAAATTAAATTTAAAAGAAATCACCAGTGAGTGGGTATATCTTTGTAGGTGGGATCTTTTGTCATTTTAGGTAGGATCCATGTATACAGTACATCCTCTAATTCAGAAATGTCATAAACCAACAATAAATAACAAAAGTATGAAAACATGATGCCAAAATTTTTATCATAAAGGCACACTTTCTGCTTTCATGTCTCAATTTATAAAGAAATATATTTATTTATTATAAGCAACTATAATTCTTTCAATGTTTTGTGATGTGTTACCTTCTTTCTCCTCTACATCCAGTATTTTTGTGAATAGTTAGAAAAAGCAGGACATTATTTTTCCAGTATTCCCTCCAGGACATCCAAAATTTAAATGAAATTTTCATTATAATATTTCTAGTGCACATCTGCAGAGACATTAAACACGAACAGCTTGTTTGACTTAGAGACAAAGAATGGAAAACAAGTGCACTTTACCCCTAAAGGTCTCTCACATGATACCTGTGCTTGCTTTTCCACCTTGAATAGAGAAGTTTTTGTAAGCATCCAAAAGTACTGGATATCAGGAATGTCAGATTTAAAAATAGCTACCGTTAAAGACTCTGACAAAAAAACCACCAACAGTTTGAAAATCATACAAAACTGTGTACTTCGCAGAAAAAGAGCTGTCGCTGGCTAATGTAATTACTAATATAATTAAAGAATAATTAATATTTTGTGATGAGGGAGATCTTTCTGTACTGTCCATCCTTCATTTTGCAATCAAAGTTCTGCACCAGACACAGTAGTCGTAGAGTAGCTATTTCAAGCCTAATGTAGTATGGACAAAGCCATAACTAACAAGTTAGTGGGTAAGATGTTGTGATAGTTAGACTTCCCTTGACACAGTCATATTTTTGTGGACTTGATAGAGAAAGTAATGCCTCCAAGGAAAAAAAAATCACTGGTATGATCTAGTGTCTTCTTTCAAAAACCTGATTTTGGGAGGCATAATTAATCAGAATTTATTCCAGATTCCAAAATTGGAAAGCACTTCCTACTGGCAAGCTACATTATAAAATAATGCTGTTGTTTGGGAACAGTAATGACGAATATCTTTTTTCTTCTTACTACTGGAACTGCAGTAAGCTGGTAAGCAAACAACCACTTGTGAAGTTTGGCCATCTCTTCAAGTTTCAACCAGTGACCCAGAGGTCACAGAAAAGCTATGAGCAGTATTCCAAACTCTGCAAGACCTCTGCCTTTCTTGTTAGGGGAAAGCCCACAGGGAATGCACAGAAGATCATATTATAAAGGATTGATGGTACAGCTTTGCAGGGTCAGCTGAAAACAAATTCCTAGCAGTGTGTTAAAGGCTTATTAACAAGCATTCTTGTGGACAAAAAAAAAAAAAGAAAGCCAAATTAATGTTCCTTAATAAAATAGTGGCAGGCCAGCCTTCTTATTTGACATCCTTTCTGTCCTTGGATGCCAGAAATACTGCCTGTACAGCAGCTGGTTATCCTCCAGCAGTAATAACTACTAGCACTGGAGGAGAAATGTTGTTCCTGCCTGTAGAGCAGGTCATTGATACTTCCTATCACAACTGTATGTCATGACTGAAGTGAATAATAAAGCGAAGTAACTAGTAATAAAAAGTAACTCTTTTGTAAACCATTTCAGAAGCCATATTCTACAGTCATTCGAAGGTGTGGTGTCTGGGAGGACTGAAGCTTTTTATTCCCCTTGATGTTTCTGTGAGAGAAGAAACTACAATGCAGGACGGAATGCTGGCCTCTCAAACGACACCCTAAGTGTTACTTTCTGCTGCTACAGGCAGACACGGGGCTCCATGTTGTGGCAACTGTCTATTCAGTTGCCACAGCTGATATGTGGGTGGGAGACAGTAGGATGTGCTCCAGTGAGTCAAGAAAGAGGGGGTAAATGCTAGAAGAGGGAAGTGAGTAAAAAATCTCAGACAACACTAAACTGATGAACAGGCTTCACAAGGATTCCCAGTTTGCTTTCTAACCTCTATAATTCTGAATGCCGTTGGAATACGATATCACCTCAGATGTTTTTTCACTATTTTACCTTCTTTGTGCAAAGACGTTGTGCTCATTTTCTTCTGACAGGGACATTGTCGTGATCATGTGTGTCACAGTAATATGTGTCAGTCTTGCCCTCTCTGCCTCAGTAAGTTCTGCCTGAAACCTAGAGTTGGGGAAAATGCTACTGTTCATCTGATGAAAGGAATATATCTACAGACTGCCATCACAAGACCTGTTGCATTCTTGCCCAGTTTTCCTTCAATCACAAAGCTTGTATCTAGGATACTCTAACATGGGTAGACTCAATAGGATTCTGGGACTTCTAAGACAAGCTGGAGAGAATGAGTGAATCTGCAGCCCAAGCAATGCTGTACAGCTGACCCACTCAAGGTTTCAGGGAGCATACATATGTAAGGAAATAAATACATCAACTGAAGTCTGCCCAAATCTTGAGTATATATGAATGTTCATCTAACACATGCCAGCCTTGACTAGTGTTAAGAGAGCACAGCAGGTTAAAAACTTCACTTCTCCCTGATGTCGAAGGTGAGGACAGGTGAGGATGACTACTGACAGCACTAAAAGTGGAAGCTAGGCACTCTTGATGGCTGTTTGTTGAACTGACGATGTGTAGTGCCTGTGTTAAGCTACATGACTTCTGCTGACACTGATTAGAGCTGATTTCCTAAAGAAAAGCCATTTCCCATCAGTAGCACAGTAATGAATCGTGTCTAATGTTGATCTCTGTTTCTCTGACAGTTTAGGTACACAACTTTGAAACTGTCATGGGTAACCCAAAATGTTTCTGTACTCCATATCTACCTGTGCCCCAAATGGTTACAGTCTCTTTAAGGCCCTGGAGTTGGGAAGTTGGGGCGGGGTGGCACTGAAGGCTCTTTTAAAGTCTCCTCCAGCAGGCAGCTCCTGCTCTTTTGCTTTGTGGTTTATGCCTTGCTGTCTTCTTGGTTTTTTGCCTTAGGCAGAGGCTTTTTCCTTTTTGGGTTCTCTTTGTTTTTTTTCCCCTTGTCTCAGAGAGGGCACTCAGTGGTTTGGAGCTGCCTGGGGGCGAATTCCACAGGTGCCTGCCTGTCTCCTCAGCAGAGAGCAAGCAGCCCCACTCCATCAAGCCAATCCAGCTCACCAAGGCACAGAGCTGAGGAGAGAAGACCACTAGTCACCCCAGCACAGCCTCCTTGCCTTGACTGCTCCTGCCGTATCCTGCTGTGAGAAAGGTGAAGTCCCTCTGTGAACTCTAGCCCCTGGATCCAGAGAATGCCAGCTGGTGCTGGGGACATGAGGAGAGCGGGGCAGTGGGGGAAGACTGAAACCATCTTTCCTCTGTCCTTCAAACCATGTGCTCGGCTGCAGAACACCACGTTGGCAGGGGCATCCCTGGTGTTTTGGATCTCCCTTTGTTCTAGGGGCTCTGCAAAAATTATCAGTTTTGTGTCTGGTGATTATTTGCTGATTCTTGACTGTTGCTGTCCTGCTGTTAGTAAACTTATTTTTTCACTTAAATCTACTCATAATCATTCCTTATTAGTGGAAAGGAATTGGTTGAAACTAGAGAGGGAGGCAACTCATTCCAGAGTGTTCTCCTTCAAATTGTTTTAAGCCAAGACACACTCCTACTGTGCTACTTCAATTACTGCAAAAAATGCTGCTCAAGTTTCCCAATAAATTAAATACAAGTAAGTGTATGAAAACCTGTATGCAGCTGAGTTTTGCAGAGGACGCAGGTTCCTTAAGCGCCCTCTTGTTTCTTTGCAGTCCAAAACACATACAGTGAAGGATGAATGATGTAATTATCAGCATGACAGCAGCTTTGGAAGAAACACACACTATTCAAGAGAATTAAAAAGTGTGAATAGTATTCATCGTGTCACCTAATTTAATCTGAGCTCTTAGCCCACCAGAGAGGTGATTCTCTGACAATATACAGCATTAACAGGTAAAGAATATCTGGGTAACTAATAAGATTAATAAGACTAGGTAACATTCTTCTTATTTTTTAACAATCTGCCAGCAGCTTTTTTTTGAGCAGAAAAATGTATAAAAGACATTCTTTAAACTATCATTTATTAAAAGTAATATTTTATCTCAAAACCTGCACACGTTCTGACAAGGTGTTGCAAAGACAGAACTCTTAACACTCCCAGAAGAAGGGTAGTTTCTGTCTTTCCCCTATTCTTAGGTAATTGGTCAGTGAATGAATACCTTTTGTCATTTCTGAAGTTTAACAGAGACTTGGAGATCAGTATATTGGGGCATATTAACTCACTCTTCATCCAGCACCTGATGTACACCAGCAGCTGATGACAGGCATCACGGGGATTAGCACTTAGAATACTTGTCACCACTTTGCTTTTTGTTGGCTTTTCCCCCCCATTATCTGAAGGGTTTAGCAAAATAAGTCCTACACATTTGCAAAGTTTTGCTTATTGTTCCCTTTAGGATCACAGAATCTAGAATCACAGAATTTTCAGAATGATGACAAAGGGGGGGAATATTTCCAGACTGACTAGAAGTAAGTCAGTAAATCATTGATACATTAATAAAACATCTATCAACAGTTTTTATTTTGACTATCCTTAATTTAATTTGTAATCCAAAAACGAGTGACTTGGATACACAGATGTCCCTAATCCAAAATGGGTGACAGGGATGCAGAGATGGCCCTTTTGTTCCTACTTCTGCAGTAAAAACCCCAAACACATAATTTCATTTTATACATGTATTGAATGTTCTGAGAGAAAGAGCAACTGGCATGTTGCACAAACTGCTTTTTCTTCCTCAGTGACACTTCAAGTAAGATTCATGGGGACGTATTTTTCCCTCCTTCTAGAAAAAAATGAAGCATGAAACCTCCCTGGATCCAAATTTGAAAGGTAAATGTATTCAGTCATATCCAAGCAGCAAGACTTATGGAAAGCAAATTAATCATCTCTTATGTGTACTCACGATACATGGGTTTTTTACCCTTTCTTCATAGGTATAATTTTGGAAACAGAGGTCAAAGTTCATTCTTAGTTAACTAATGCTTAGGTAAATATCTGATCAGTGAACACTGCAAAAAGCAACATTTCTAACTACTTGGTTGAGAAACGTACAAATAGCATAATCCCTCACAGTGGACATCAGGTTATTTACCCTGTTAAAGAATAATGTCAGGTACGATGCTTTCTAGTTAATTAGTAGCTGGAGTAGCAATACCACTGCAAACATAGTGGTGCTGTTCAAAGCAGTAGACGTACTGTGCAGGTGAATAGTGAACTTAATCCTTAAATTGTAACGTTAGCATATTTGATCCCACAGTAGCTGATACACAGCCTTTCCTTTTCAAATAAATTCTCAGTATAGATATTACATTACAATTAAAGGAAACAGAGTTAATATTAACAATCATTCATATTGCATAGCTTCGCCTGCATTCTGGCATAAAGTCTGTTTTGAAGTGAGATGGGACCCTGCCAGAGTCATTATTCCTGTTTATTGAGTAGCAGACTAGTTATAAGAACAAAAAATCAATATTAATGGCTGGAACAAAAGTTCAGCCTGACCCTGAACAGGACTTATTAAAGCAACAGCATTTCCGCTTTTTCTTTTCTTTTCTTTTC
>VXAZ01000954.1:76183-86460 GCA_013399875.1 Gymnorhina tibicen | reverse complement strand
CACGTATCAGAAGAACCTTACAAGTGTTGGGGTAAGCCCATGCTTGAACTAGGGGTGGATTATCTTTGCTTGTTTCATAGCTGGTAGATGTTACTCAATCTGTTTTTAAATCCTTACAATGACAGGGGTTGAACACACTCAGATGATTTTTTTCGGTCCACAAAATAGAAGTTACTCCTAACAAAGGTATAGCCCCTTTGTTTATTACTTTTTCCTTGTGTCACTATATTTAGATGATCAACTGATCATCATCGTCTGTAAAACAACAATTTTACATAATTGAAGATAGTGACACCGCTTACACAATTTTTTTCCACAAGGTAATGCCTCTGAATTTTCTCTTACTTTTGGTATACACTGTTTTAAAACCAGTTATATTTGTCCATCTTCTCTTGAGCATATTCATCTTATCAACGCTGTATTAATCTGTGTGACCTATATTGTGTATACTGTACCAGGTGATAGACATCATGACGGTCAACATGAGGAGAATAATTACCTCTTACACCTTAGCACTTCTGTTATGAAAAATTGATACCCAGTAGCCTGTCTTTTAACATCATCTTGTTGCCAATGTGCATTCAGCCTTTATCACAGTGCAAAAACTGCCTATGGTCTTTCTTGCAATCCTACTTTATAATGAGTTATTTTTCAAATGGAATTTTTTTCTTTCTAAATATAGCACATTATTCTTATCTCTTTTGAATTTATTTTTTATGATTTTAATTTACTTATCAAAATAAATTGATTTCAGTTTTAGTTCAGTAGTATAAAGGGCTTGCCATATCTCAGTCCTGAATGTCATATGTAAACTTCCCCTGATCTATTATTACTCCATCAATCATGTGTTTAACTTAAACGAAAAATAGTAATCAAAAAGGTACTAAATAAAATAAAGAAAAATCCTTGCCCAATCATGTTTGAAAACAAACAACAATCCTTTGAGGTTTTAACCAGTTGTGACCTCTCTAAAAGTAGTAATAACTAAGCCATAATTGCTTAGTTTGCTTATAAAAGATGTGGTGCATTAAAAAATTATATAGAGACAGCCAACAGCATTTCTGGTGACTGTTCCTTAACCACAGTGCCAGTACCCAGAAGGAAAAGAAAATGAAATTGGTTTGACACCATTTGTTCCTCACAAATTATTGCTGACCATACGTTAGCACCTGATTATCCTCCAAGAACTTACAAATTGATTGTTCAATAATTTGTTTCAGTAGCTTTCCAGTATTAAATCCAGGCCAGTTTACAGCTCCCTAGGCACTCCTTCTCTCTTTTTTGGTGATAGGCATTGCATTTGACCTTCCCTGTTCTTCTGAGACCTCAGTGTCATCCACAGCTTTCTAGAGAGATTTGCTAATGGTTCATAGATTGCTTCAGCTAGCCATTTAGCATTCGAAGGCAAATTTCCTAAAACCCTGTAAACTGCAATATACATAAACCACTTAAATGTTATTTAACTCAAGCTTCCATTATTCTTGTGTTCCCATACTCTTGAAATTAGTTCTGGTATGCATATGATTACAGTTAACTTTCAGAAGACAAAAGATGTGTTGTTCTTCTCAACATTAATGTTTATTTGTTCAGCATACCAGCTGAAAATTGGAGTTATGTTTTCCCTTATCTTCCTTTTATACCTTTAATTTATTTGCAGCTTCTGAAATAAAAATATCAGTTTGTTTCCATAAGCAGCAAATGGCTGACAGGCATCTGTAAGCACTTAAGTACTGAAAACTGAGCCAGTGATAAGAACATAATGCAAAAGTGGCTCAACAGCAAAAAATGCATCTGCTATTAATAGTATGAACCTTTTGTATAAATTTAAAGCTACATTTTAAACTGCTTCTTTTTTTAATATTATTGTTTCTATTCAAATCATACGAGTCTGTACTTCATGCATCCCCTATGTATAGAACTTTCATGTTAAAAGAAAAAATTTTTAATTTCAATATTATATGATTATAAATATAACTAAAATATTTAAATTTTGTTTTAGAACAGTGTAGCTCTTCTCATTAATAGAAAAAAGGCATTTACTTGTGTGGAATTATGTTGTTTGATAACATTTTGATACTATTAGGAAAATAATTTGGTTTTGTTTCACCTTTTAAGTGTGAGTACTGCAATATTTAATGCCAAAAATTCTGGATTTCATATTGTAAGAGATATTTAATTTGAGACATTGGCCTTCCATATCTGTCAAGCAGAACTTAACATCCCAAAAAAATTTCTGAACATCGACGCATGTAGTAGTCCTGACTCTAGTTTAAGTCTGCTGAAAACTATTTGTCTTAGAAAATAAGGGGCACTCATACTAAGGGAAATTCAATCTGTTGAACTATAGCTTGCATGTCAGAAAGCTGTTTATAATGCATAAGAACAGCTTTCTTGCACTACTTCTTATGAACAATGTTCGATATTCTTGCATAATGGCAGAAAATGCTCATTAGTTAATTAGGCACAGATAGATCTATCACACTCTCATTTAATCTCTCCTCAGAGAAGGAAGCCCCATGAACCTTCTGCATCGCTCAGGAAAAGTAAGTGAAACTGGAAGAATAACAAACTGATGTGAAGGTTCCTCAGCTGGCCTAATACAGTCTGACATTATAATCCATTGAAGGATCTTGACACAAGTTTGATCTAAGTTGAACTGAATCACTGTTAAGAAGTTGGCATTAAGCACAAAAATATCTAAGAAAAATATCTTTTCCATAAAAATGACCACTTTTGGTGGAAATCTTGATTTACTTTGTAATCACTTTTCCACTGCATTATATTATTGCTTTGGTAGATTATTTTGTGCTGATTACTGCCTGAGAGAGACTTAAAATGACTTTACATGAACATAAATGTAGGCAAAACATTAATAGATGGGTCCATTTAATTTCTGATGCTTACATCCACATTTGTGAAAGTAATAATTTTCTTGTTATGTCCAGAAATTTACGATATAGGTTGACAATCCTGATTGCTATTACCCAGCTACTACCAAAAATCACAGAATCGCAGAATTGTTAGGGTTGGAAGGGACCTCTGGAGATCATCCAGTCCAACGCCCGCGCCAAGGCAGGGTCACCTGGAGCAGGTTGCACATGAATGTGTCCAGGTGGGTTTTGAATGTCTCCAGAGAGGAAGAATCCTTGAGTACCTTCCTTGGCAGCCTGTTTCGNGTTTTGAATGTCTCCAGAGAGGAAGAATCCTTGAGTACCTTCCTTGGCAGCCTGTTTCGAGTGCTCTGATGCCCTCAGTGTAACTCCTCGTGTATTATTTTATGGCCATTGCTCCTTGTCCTGTCTCTGGGCAACACTGAAAAGAGTCAGGCACCATCATCTTGGAACCTGCCTTTGAGATATTTCTATATATTGATGAGATCCCCTTTCAGTCTTCTCTTCTCCAGACTAAACAGACCCAGCTCCGGCAGTCTCTCCTCATAAGAGAGATGCCCCAGACCCCTGATTATCTTTGTGACCCCCCACTGGACCCTCTCCAGTAGCTCCTTGTCTCTCTTGTGCTGAGGAGCCCAGAACTGGACACAGCACTCCAGGTGTGGCCTCACTAGGGCCGAGTAAGCGGGAGGATCACCTCCCTTGACCTGCTGGCCACGCTCTTCCCAACGCACCCCAGGATGACCTTGGCCCTCCTGGCCAGAAGGGCACTGACAGCTCATGGACAGCTTGGGATCCACCAAGAGTCCCAGGTCCTTCTCCACAGGGCTGCTCTGTGGGACGTCAGCCCCAGCCTGTGCTGGCACTTGGGGCTGCTCCTCCCCAGGTGAAGGACGTGACACCTGCCCTTGCTGAACCTCATCAGGTTTCTCTCTGCCCAACTCTTCAGACTACCAAGGTCCCATGGAATGGCACCACAGCCCTCAGGTGATTTCATGGTTAAAAATATTCTTGTAATGAAATTCAATATTGAGATAAAAGAGCTGTCAACATACTTTCTTACAGTAGGTGGTCAGACCCTCAGGGATTCTTGGAGCTCTCATGAAGTTCTAGCAGAAATTTTTAGTATATACAATGCCTGCTGACATCAAAAATTGTTTTGTTCTATTCTAAGTTCTTTGCAGCATTATATTTAAAACATTTATGTCTTAATAGATATTGAAAACTATTCTAAATTTCTTTTCTGTCATTTGAACAGGCTGATGAAATTCTCTTAAATAAATTTATAGAATTTTTACTTAGATAAATGTGAATATTTTTTCAGTCAGTTCTTTGAAAGTAATATTTTAAGTAACATCTGTATTACTGTAATGATACAAATATCACAGGGCTGAAGAGTTTCAAGTTTTGAACCATTATGTTTTGGTTTAGTCTGGAGAGTGACCTTTTCTTTAAGGAGGCACAAATATTTTTAGGAAAGAATGTTGTCCAGTTTTCTGAATTTCCTAAGAGTCTGTAGTGGGTTGACCCTGGCTGGATTCCAGGCCCCCACCAAAGCCTCTCTATCACTCCCCTCTGCAGCTGTACAGGGGAGAGAAAATGTAATGAAGGATTCATGAGTTGAGATAAGGACCAGATGAGATCAGTCACTGATTACCATCATGGGCAAATCAGAGTGAATTTGGGGACATTAATTGAATTTATTACCATCAAAACTAGAGCAAGATAATGAGAAGTAAAAATAGGCCTTCAAAACACCTGCCTACCACCTCCTCTCCCTTCCTGCCTCCCAGCTCTACCTCCTCCACCCCAACAGCACAGGGAATAGGGGTTATGGTCAGTTCATCACACTGTTGTTTTTCCCATTGCTCAGGGAGAGGAGCCCATCCCCTGCTCCCGTGTAGGGGCCTTCCCATGGGACACAGTTCTCTGTGAACTTCTCCAGCATGAGTCCATTCCATGGGCAACAGTGTTCCCCAGACTGCTGTAGAGGGCCACCCTTCCACAGGGTGCAGTCCCTCAAGGACAGGCTGCTACGGCGGGAACTCGTCACATCATAGGCCTCCCATGTGGTCACAGCCTCCTCTCAGGCATCCACCTGCTCTGGTGTGGGGCTCCTCCATGGGCTGCAGGTGTATCTCTGCATCCCTGTATTCCTCCATCAGCTGCAGGGGCACAGCTGCTTCACCATGGTCTGCATCAGGGGCTGCAGGGGAATCTCAGCTCCAGTGACTGGAGCACCTCCTTCCCCTCCTTCTCCACTGACCTTGGTGTCTGCAAGGTTGCTCCTCTCACATATTCCCACTCTGCTCTTCTCTGGCCTCAGTTACAACTGTGAAATAACTTGTTTTTCTTCTTCTGAAATACGTTATCACAGAGGCATTACTGTAATTTCTAACTGGCCCAGCCTTGACCAGTGGCACATCTGTCTATGAGGCTGCCAGGGATTTGCTCTGCCAGACATGGAGGAAGCTTACAGCAGCTTCTCACAGAAGCTACCCCGTAGCACCTCCTGCTACCAAATCTTGACTATACAAATCCAATATAGAGTCAAGTATCTGGAAGAAAGCCCTTAAAAATTCCATCCAAAGTTTTCTCTAGAAAAGTTTTTGGTTTTTTTCTGTTGGTTAGTTGTCATTTTATTACTAGTGATTAAAACTGAAACCAAATTTGTTTCAGTTCCCATGCAAAATACCTCTCAAAAGTTACAGAGTTAAATGTACTGATATCATTTGCACACACTTCTTCTGGTCTTTTCCCTTCCAATACTTTAACCACAGGAACTAGCTTCTTTCCTTCCTTCCTTCCTTCCTTCCTTCCTTCCTTCCTCCCTTCCTTCCTTCCTTCCTTCCTTCCTCTCCAAGTAGCTTTTATAAAGAATATAAGACTACTTTAACTTTTTAATTTTTTTAGTAAGATGCATTATAGAATGCATATACATCCAATATATCACACCATTACTATCTTGAATCATTCCTCCTATTGCTTTAACTAAATTAAAGATAGAGGAAAAGCTCTGGTTTTGCAGTTGCTTTAATACAACAGCAGCCCTAAAAGTGAACAAACCCAGAAAACTAAGCCAAGAAGTAAATGAACTGTGCAGTACATATTTCACTGAGACCCTTTCATCAGAGCCCTTAGAATTTGGGGTTTGTTCTTGCTGATTTCTGGACTCTATTTATTACTCCTGTGTAAGAAAGATTTCTCACATAGCTGTGTCTAACTGTTAAAGCAACTTTTATACAAAAAAAAAAAAAATGGACCTGGGAATAAATATTATTCCATTACTGACCTTAGAAATGTATGCTCTGGATGAGATTGTCTGGTAAACTTCAGTTCAACACTGAAATGTTCATTAAATACCATGAAAATTAGTAAGCATAACACTGTGTTGTGCAGAAGCTAAGTTTCCTGTAGGTATTTCAGAGCTACCCATGCTGTGCTCTTTGCAGGAACTAAGGTAGCAAGTCACAAGGACAGTTATGACCAAAGACACTCACCATATATATATAGCTGCAACATACTTTGCGAAGCGGAAATGTTTTTGCACCCTCTAAAAGTCCTTTTGGAAGAAAAGTATACAATTCCATCCATTTGGAATATTTCATTAGATAGAAAATTTTGCATCTATCTAATTTGTCTTGTGAAAGAATAGTAAATAAATATATAAACCAGGAAGAATTCCAGTGATTACTACTAGGGCAAATAATATTTAGTTGTACTGATTGTAAAAAGACAATTTATATGAAGAATTTAAAAATATAATAAATATATAGAGAGTATCTAAATTACTTATGAGATTCCAAAAGTTAATATTCATACTGGAATTTACTTGGGTAGAATCTTAGCCAACCCACTACTCCCAACTATGCTGCTCTATTCATTTCTTCAGCTCAGTTCACAGGCATTTTTTTGTTAGTGAGTCGTCAAAGCAAGCAACGGAAAAATCCAGAAATCAGGGTAATGTTTAGAGTAAAATATATTCCGTTCACAGAGATTCATGGTAGCTTTGATATTTTACTGAGTTTCCTTACTGGTTTTGGCAGCAGGAAGGGACTGCAAGGGATGCTTCTGTGAAAAGACACCAGCAGCTGCCCCCAGGCTACAAGGAGCCACTGCCAGCTGGCTCCAAGTCCCACTGTTGGCCAAAACTGAACCCCTCAGTGACGTTTGTAGTCACTCTATGATTATGTATTTAAGAAAGTAAAAAAAATCAGCTGTGAAACAGCAGCTGGGAGAAGGGAGTGAAAATGTGTCAGAGAAATGGCCCTCTAGACACCAAGGTCAGTGGAAAAGGAGGGGAAGGAAGTGCTCTAGGTATCGCAGTAGAAATTCTCCTGCAGCATGTGGAGGTCCATGCTACAGCAGGCCATGTCCTGAAGAAAGATGCAGCCTGGGGGGAGCCCACAGAGGGACAGGTGCCTCACCAGAGCTGCAGCCCATGGAGAAGAGCACCTGTTGATTCAGGCTTGCTGTCAGGATCAATGATCTCATGGGGGACCCATATGGAGCAGTCTGTTCCTGAAGGACTGAAGCACCCCATGGAAAGAATCCATGGTGAAGCAGTTCTTGAAGAACTGTTGTTCCCAGAAAGGACCCACACAGGAGAAGTTCATTAAGGGTTTTCTTACATGGGAGGGGCTCAGGGCTGGAAGCAGAGAAACAGAGTGAGAAGGAAAATGAGACAGAGAAGAACGTCTATGAACTGACTTCAACTCCATTCCCCAATTTCCCATTCCTCTGGGCTACTCAAGTAGGGAGTGGAGGGTAGAGGAGTTAGGAGTGAGACTGAGCCTGTGAACAAGGGAGGGGTTGCGGAAAGATGTTTTTACTTTTGTTCCTACTTTTCCCCTTCCTCCTCTACTACAGTAAATTTGTGATAAATTGTATTCATTTCCTCAAGTCAAATATGTTTTGCCCATGACCCTGCGATTAGCTCGGTTGTTTAGAGCATGGCGCTAACAACACCACGTGGGCCATTCATGTATGACTTGGTCTTGGTGATTCTCGTTGGTCCCTTCCAACTCAGAATAGTCTGTGATTCTGTGTAATTGTGAGTTATCTTCTTTCCTTATCTCAACCCACGATTTTTAATTGTGTTTTCTTCCACTGTCCCTTTGAAGAGGTGAAGAGATAAGAATGGTTTGGTGGGTACCTAGTGTCCAGTAAAGATTAACCCACCACACAGACACAAATGGACTTTCAGGTCCTCTTTGGTCTTTATGACAGACTTGCAGCCCCGTGCTGAGTGCAGCACTATGAACTCTGGAAACAGAGATTTCAAAATTCACCTGGGATTCAAGTTCTGTACTCATAACAGTAAAATAAACTGCAAAAATTTCATCCCATCTGCTCTCTCTTCCCTTTGCAAGGGAATACTCCTGTTAGTCAGGCAAAAAATTGTTGTGGTAGGTCAATTTTATTATATTATAAACACTCTCCAACATTTGTTAAAGGTATATATTTCACCCAAAAATTATCTCTGAAATAAGTGAGAAAGAAAAGAGAGAAGACAGATGGCACAGTTTGTAGAAGCAAAGCTGAGAAATTACACATATATCCTACAATTTAGTAGAAAACACAATGCAAAATTCTTGCCTGAAATTTGTAGTGAAATAAAAGAATACTAGAATATGAGAGAGGCCAAAGACAGCTAGTGCAGTGCAATGCAATAAATCATCATTTGCTGATCCAATAGAAGTACATGGGAGCAATTACACTTTGGCAGCTATTTTATTTTTCCCTTATGGAGTTTCAGACTTATACACTAAGATAGCTTTCATGTGATTAAAACTTGCACCATGTTTAATTTCCTTCAAAAGAACAATCACTTTAAAAGGGAGAGAGAGGGAGTGAAAGAGATCCACAAGAGAGTGAAATAATGCTGGGGGTGGAAAAGGGGCAGTAATTTTGCCCAGATAATGTTGTCATACTTTGTAAAGCCTTTAATGCTGGAATTTATTTATTAATGATGCATGGGTTATTACCCACCATCTGTCTTGTGTTAGCAGTGGGCTGTTTCAGATTATGGTAATGTGTTTCTGATTTGAGTCGTGTTGAAAGCCAGAACAAGGCATCTCATGTGCAGTCCTCTTTGAGGCCTGCTGTTTTCAATTCCTCTTCACAGAATGGGCTTTTATTTGATTTGTTATGGGGATTTTTTCTTCTGTTGCCAAAACAGCTGCAAGCCTGGAAGGGAATGAGACACAGGGCCACAGCAAACTTGTTAGCTCGTAAGAGAAACAGAATGTTCCAGGAACAAAAAGGGGAGCTGAAGGAAAAGGGAGAGAGAGAGAAAGATGAGGGGGAGATAGTAGGAAGGGACAGAAGAGAAGAGGGTGAGTGAAAGGATAAAGAGCTCTAATGATTTTTTAGTTGGTTTTTCATATGAAGATCACAACAAAAACCATTTTCTATTCCAAGTGTCATACAGCAAACTATTTCAATTTTAATTTCTTAGTTAATAAAGAAAGTCTTTTTTTCTCTTTTTCTCCTCTTTTTGAAAGACTTCAACTGCTTTTATGCTAGTGGAAAGCATGAAATAAAACATTTACCTGAAAAGAACTTGCATCAAAAAGCTAAAAAATCCTGGAGCTAAAACCCATGTCTGGTATGGCATGCAGTGTGCCCATTGTAGAGAGATGCAAAGACAAGGAGAAAAAACCAGCAGCTTCCTTGCTGAGAATCCTCATATTTAGGTCTCAGAGTCTGTCAGTCGGAGTGTTGAACCGTATTTTTGAAATTAAATGAGTAGACAAGTTCATTTCTCTCCATAAAAGTTGACTCCTCTTCACAACACCTGGACTATAGGTTTCTTATCCCAGATGCATTTGCAGTACGTTTTTAATTTAGAGAACACTTTTGGAAAATAGCACGTGTTGTATAAAAAAACATGTTTAAGTTAAGCCTTATGAAATATTTTACAGAAGTCTGTTGGTAAGGAAAAGTTGAACATTCCACAAAGCCAAAATGAAGTTCTTTAATGCTACATACTAGAGGAATATGCAACCTCATTTTCAGACCATGACATGTGCTTATCTCACATGCTATCATACACAGAATAGCACTTAATTTCTATGTAGAAAGTATCTTTGTTTAGTGATGGAGAAACACTGGATAAACATTTCTTATTCTTTCCATCAGACTGATGCTCTAACCAGAAGTCTTTTTTCTGTCTATTTGACTATAAACACTTTTATTAAAATTCTATAAACACTTTTATTAAAATTAAAATTAAAATTTATTAAAAATATTTAATTAATAAAATTAAATTTTATTAAAATTTAAAATATTTAAACCATTAAATAATGGTTTAAATATTTTTCATATAAATAATAGGAAAAAAAAATTTGTGTTTTTTTGTTGTTGTTTGGTTGGGGTTTTTTT
>VXAZ01000954.1:50195-74689 GCA_013399875.1 Gymnorhina tibicen | reverse complement strand
TTTGAAAATGCTGCCAAGAATATATGTTTAAGAAAAGACTGTACGAACAAGAAAGGGTGCCGTGAATGCTGTCACTGGTTTACCTTCTGGCAATCTGAACTGTAAATCTTTCTAAGATAATGGTTATGTAGAGATATTTGGATTAATAGCCTTCACATGGGAATTTTATTCCATGGCTTACCTACTCACTATTTGAATTTATTTGTATTTCTGACCTGCAGGAAATCTCGTGCTATTCAGTTCCACGATTCAGTTACATGTGCCATAGAAAAAGTACTTTGATTTAAAAACTGATGCCTGTTAATTTTGATAGGTTTTTTTTCTACTTATTTTACAAGTCAGAATATGAAAGCATTCCCTATTTATGTTCATCATACCATTCACATAACTTTTCTGTATGTCAAACTCATCAGCCATTCTTTCACTCTGAGTTCTAATAAAAATAAACTCCATGCACTGAAGATAATGTATGACAGAGTATGTATTCACAAAGAGCTGTGAATCAGACATTCACAATCCTAACATTTGACATTTGACATTTGACTAATCCTAAACATAATCCAAAACCTGTAGGTACCCAAAAGAAAGGTATCAGAAAAGATTCTGCTATGAATAGAAATTAAATCACATTTGCATTTGAAGAATGCAAATGATATTTACTTAATCTTTAAGTATTCAAATATCAAAGAAACTCTAATAAAAGTCAACAGGAACTTTAGCCTACTATTTTAGTAAGTCATAAGCCTGCCCTGCTTTTGTTACTGCAAGTTTTTCAGAATCACATGGGCAAGTAAGTTCCTTTGTACTCAGGATAATACATAAATATTTAATTTTAAGTACAATCATAAATTTGCTGGAATCAGTAAAAAACCAAAACAAAACAACAAAGCACCAAAAAAACCAACCCAAAACACCAAAGAAAGAATAAACCAACAAAAGAATGAGTAAGTTTTTCAAACATACCATCGTATTTCAAACATGACCAAAACTCGTGACTATATGAATGCTCCCACTTCTAGTCATCTCCTAGTAAGTGGTGAAGAAAACAAGGAGATATTTGGTCCTAAAGATATATGCAGGTCTAAATGAAAGGAATAAGAAGACATAAGACTGGAAGCAACCACCACAGGAAAAAGAAAAAAGGGTAGTCTTCCATGACTTCATGGCTTAAACCTCTTATACTCTGCAAACAAACCAAATACGTCTTCAGCTTCCTAACATCTGAAATTTTGTTTGAAAATGTGATAAATACTCTGTAATTTTTCTTAGCTCAAGTACATACACTATCATGAATAGCTTTACTTTTATCTTTTTTTTTTGTTCTGTTGTACCCCAATCCACTGATCAAAATATGATGTAGACTTCTAACTCTATCTTTGTAAGAAGAAAAGAAATTTCTCTTCTGAACTCATACTGTCTTCTGAAGGCTTAAGTTAATCCAACATACTGATATGTACACAGATCATAAGAGGAGAAGGTAAATGATAAAAATAAACATTTTCTTATATCCTTTAAAAAAAGAGATAAGATCTACAAAAACATACAACATAATTGATTAAAAATGTGCATGTAAACCATACTGGAATTCAGTTACATGATGAGTGAATGACTATATTAGTAGGCTAATTATAACACTTTAATTAAACAAAACCATGAATTTGAATGCCTTCCAAACTCTGGTGTATGAAATGAGAGCAGAAGAGGTAATGATATACAGTACACATGTTTTATAGCTTATTTTCACAGATTGTAAAGCAGGACTTTTTAAAACAATGACTTTACACTCAAAGTTTTAATGGATCTGCAGGCCACAGTCTCTGTAAGGTAACTTTTCTGTTGGTCAGTATAAGGTCAATATATTTGCCATTTTCCTTGTACTTCAAGTGGTATGTATCAGTGCATGCCATAATTTCTCAAAGACTTGTGATGTGGGGATATATGACACCACTTGAGATGTGGTGTCATATGGTTATATAAAAAAGATTCTTAACTATTGGATTGGCATATCCTGTCCCTCCTCCTCCCCCCACCCCCAGCATGTGAATGGAAATTTTTCTATATGAAAATTGCAGCTCTATTGTGCATGTGTGAATCTTTCCTTTCAGTTGTTCCACACTGAGTAGCAACAGAGTAGCTAAAGCCTCTGAAATCCGGGTGGCAAAGTTGTACTTTGAAAGACAAACAGAGGCTGCCCTTTATTATTTTTGGAAAATACACGATAATATAGAAAACCACAGCAGGACAAATTCTCCCTTCATAGGCATATACAAAACTTTCATTGACGTCAAAAGGTTCTCTGGCATTGTATATCTAATGGAAAAAATGTGGCCCATTGTGTCAGCTACACTGCACTGAAATTCAGACTGACTTAGACTTCAGGATGTGAAAGGCTCACATCCCAATGCAATTGTCACCTTTTTTAATTACTAATTTCTATGTCCTTAGTAGATACTTTCCCCTGTGTGCTACTATGTTCACGTTAGGTGTAAATCACATGCTATAAAATGAAATTTAAATGTAATAAAAACTAAAAATTACAAATTTTATATTTGTGAATTTCTGCTGTGGATGAAAAAAAATAATTCTGTGCACCTGCATTCCTTTAAACATATAATCTCCTCCAGATTTCCACTGACTTGCTCATACCAAATTTACTTTTGCAAATACTGTTTCTTGAACATAATTTTCCCCTGAAGAAGAGCTTAGCATACTTATAGCATGCTGGTTTTCCATCAGTGTAAAGATGCAGTCAGATAAAAGCTATCAAATCTCTCTACAAACCTCTTCCTTTATCCTCATGCAAAAAAAATGTTCACATTACAATCCATAGATGCCTGAGCATTCATAAAGTGTTTTTAACCATTCTCCAAAAGGTGGCTTTAGGAAAACACCATTCAAAGGCTATGGAATCTGCTTCTCTACTGAAAATATATTTGCACACTGTAAGGGAGATGAATTATCATTGTCTTAGTGTCAGAGATACTGTTTTGTTTGCTCTATCTACTATGTAGATAGGAAAGCTAAACTTTTAACTCAAAGTGGGGATTACATGAACAGCTATGCATATTAAATTTCCTTTGTGCATCTACTGAGAATCTATGAAAAGGAAAAAAAATAATTGTTTTTTGGGGGTTGCTGACATGGAGGTGTGGGAAGAAATGTTGGTTTTGGTTTGGAGGGTTTTTTGGTTGTTTTGTTTTTGTTTGGCATTTGATGTTTTCCTTATTAAGTTATTTATTTAATTATTTATTTGTTTGTTTATTTATTTATTTATATTCTTTCTTTAAAGACAAAATCTATCCAAATCTCTAGTGTGCAATTTCTGCCATTAATTTCTGTCAGGACATTGGTCATCTCTCTTAAAAAAACTCCCATAGGAATTAGAGGAGATAAAAGCAGAACATTTAGCAGTCAGGGAACAAGTATGTGCCATCTACCATATAATATTTATTAGGCCCAACAGTGGGAAAGGACCAGTGATTTACTGACTGGTTAGAACACCTCCTCTCATTTAAAAGCCTTTCACCAAGGCCAAATTGCTAATTACTTGGAGATCCAGCAGAAACCAACTACAGACAGACCAGCTGGGAAGAAATGCCTGCCAGAACATCCAGACAGACCTGCTTTTTTTGTTCAGCTGGCTCAAACAATAATGACTGAGTTTGGCAAAACAGACAGAAGTCTAAAAACTACCACCAAGTTTAAAATGTCAGTAACCCAGAGATTGATGTCTCGATCCCACAGGGTCAGAAATTATGTAACTTACAATATATGTATTTCTGCAGGATCTAATAACATATGTCCCAACCCAGATACAGATATGTAACCAGGAATGAGAATAATAGGGTTTTAAGGTATATTTAACTCTTAAAATTACTGTATTCAACAGCAACACCGTAGGTTTGATTCATGAATACCCTTATGAACTGCTGAGTAAATAGTTCATTTTTTTAAACCACCACTAAATCCACATCATACTTGAGAATTTATACCCCTTTGCCTCCAGAAGACTTTACTGTTCATTTTAAATTTATTAATCTAAATGTGATATTTATTTCTTGATTAAATAGCAAAAATAAAGCAAAAAATAAACCTGCTACTTACTGCCATAAGCAATATGCCATTATACGAGAGCTTTAAATTTCAAAGCAGCATGAGAAAATTTATATTTAGAAACAAAGCATTTCCTTGTAGCCATAGAATTTCAACTAATTAAAATCCTGAAATAAAATACACGTAAATAAATATAGCAAAAAAAACCAAACAAACCCCCCCCCATTTTCAGGAGATGTGAAAAGCAAAGAAGATTCATTTTTTAAAAGAAGTTTAGAGGGCCTAACAACATTATCCACATAGGTATGAGTTCTGAATTGTTTTGCTTGTGTTCTCTTAAAAACCTCAATTGGAGTGCAGTTATTTTCTCATGGGTCCAGGGCACCAAGTATTTGAATTAGTTGTAAAATCAGGGACTAAGCCTGGAAGTGATGATTTGGTCCGGATACAGATGTGGAGGTATTTGAAGAAAGAATAGTAGAATGATTAGAAATTCGTATCTTTGCTCCCAGGGATTTTAGAGGAAGTAATAATTGTGGTTTTTCTTGCTTTCTATGTGCATATTGAACTTAGGAGAGTGCTAAATTTGTAATATAATTAATAATAAATTTCTTATAATAGAAATGTAACTTGACAGGGTAATTGAAACATTAGCAAAAAATCACATTAAATTTATGAGAAACTTAATGCATTTTTCTTAGAAGATGGAACTTTGAAAAAGAATGAGTGAATAGTTCTGTATTTTTGTCCTTTCAGCTTGCTTTACCATTACAAAAGTTCTTCTACACATCTGAAAATCAGTAGTATCTGCTAAGAAGTTTTCTTGCAATAGGAGCAGCTATTCACCAGGAACCAGACTGAGATCGTCAAAATTCATTCCTAAAGCTGAAAGTAGTGTAAGCAAGGTTATAGNTTACAGAGGAAGAATTAAACAGTTTCTCCACGTAAAGAATCAGCTTTAGAAAAAAATAATTTTAAAAAGGGCATCATTTCTTCAATAGCAGGGAAAGGACAAGTGGTTATTAAAGAAAAGCCAGAAAGCTGCACATATATAGATCAGTAGGGTTATTTACATAAATTCTGCCACCCCATTTAAGATTATTTGGTTGCTTTATTTGACCCAGAGGCCCCACTCATCACATGAATTTGCTCATCTGTTTAAAAAACAGAATGCCTACTAACCATTTTCCTGTGCTTTGATGTATTTGTGTCCAAAGTATTTCTTTTAAATTGAGTGAGAATCAAGCTTAATGCACAGTTCCATAACAACATTCCTTGTAATGAGAGACATGTTTTAATGGAAAGTACTGCCCTATTAAATTAAAAACATACATAAATCAGTATGCAAGAAATAGAGCCCTTTCATTTATTCGTTTCACTAAACAATGAGAAGATTCATACTGAAAAGAAACACAGACACACCAAAGAGGTTCTATCCCCACTAGCATAAGGATGGCTCTTGGAAAAAGGTGAAATACTGAAGTTAAGCAGGCAAACAAGGAATAATATCCATCCAAAATTAATTTTGACCTCTAACAGCAATTATTTCCATCTCCCTTGAACTTCTATTCCATGATAAATTTCATAAAATCACAGAATCAATACAGAATGAAGCTGAGCACTTTGGGGTTTGATATGCAAAATTTTAAGTTTTTTTAATTTGAAGTTTTTCTGTTTGTATTTATTAAATTCTAAGTGGCAAGTACCCTGTCATGTTTGAGTGCTAGCAGAGGAGTATACATACTAGGAGCAAGAAAGGAAAACTATTCCCACAACCTCTGAAATATGACTAAATTTTTTTTTAAGATAGTGGTCTTCTACTCCATACTGCACAAACTGTAATCCATGGATAACAATAGCTTAAAGAGACACAAAATGTCCAAAGCATCTTTACTTTTAATTTACTTTCTAAGGATATTATGCACAAGGACATGGATGATGCAACAATCAGTGTTTGAAAATATATTTTAGTCTAAATTAATGGAAAAGGAAACTGAGGTGATAGATTACACTGATCTTTTAAAATTGCATTTTCAGCAATGCATAAGATTATGGTTTAAAGGCAAGTAAAAAACTCACAAGCTCTTTTTCTTATTTTTCATTTTTACAGACATCTTGAAACACAAGAAACAGACCACACAATACAAAACATGTCAGATCCAGAAAAAGTGTGCCACATTTCATTAAGCATAAGCTGTCCAAATTGCATGCTAAGAATAAAGTGTTATTGTCAAAGGGAAAGTTCAAAAGGAAAACACATAACCCCAAATTGTATAAAGAATGTTTATAACCATAGTGGAAGATCACAGTCATAATAATTAATCTAAAAAATATTGCAGCCTAGTTTATTCCATACAGTGTTCTTCAAAAGCATTATGTGTCAAACTTACTCTACAGTTCATAAAAGCCGTCTGTCAACACTTTCATGATGACATTTTTGCTTCTACTCTGTTCAGAGACACAGGGACTCCAGAAACATGAGATTTCTTGGATGCTACTGACTGAACACCATGTATTCTATAACTTTTGTACCCATTGCTAAGTTTCAGATTTTACCTTTTGGTTCATTTTGTTCTGTGCAGTTTCTGGCAGCAACACTATTTTATGTCCTGTCACTTATACGAAGAAATAATATGTGACTGTCCAAGCTGCTTGTTCCTTGGCATTCAGGTAAAAATCTGGCATTTATTCTGATATAAAAGCTAAAAGAAATCACCATTTCTTATTGGTCCTAAATCCATCTGTTGTAAGATATTTTAAAGAGAAAAATAGCGTTATTCCAAGAACAAGAGGGATACTAAACAAGTTTTGCCTGTCTTCCATAGCAACCCATCTTCCCACACCTCTCAACTGGATGTAATGCAAGACAAGAACTAGGGGAGCAAAGTCCCACTGTAAGTAAAGATCAGGTCCATGACTACGTGAGAAACCTCAATATACGTAAGTCCATGGCATCTGATGGAATTAATCTTGGAGTCCTGATGTAGTTTCCAAGCCATTCTGCATGATACTTGAAAAGTCATGGCAGTCAGATGAAGTTCCAGGGGACTGGAAAAAAGGAAATATTGTACCCATCTTTAAAAAGGGTGGAAAGGAGGACCTTGGGAACTACCACCCTGTCAGCCTCCCCTCTGTGCCTGGGAAGATCCTGGAACAGATCCTCCTAGAAGCTGTGCTAAGGCACGGGGAAGACAAAGAAATGATCAGAGATAGTCAGTGCGGCTCCATCAAGGGCAAGTCCTGCCCAACCAACCCAGAGGTCTATGATGGATTGACTATATGCATGGACAGTAAATGACTGATGTCATTTACATGGAAGAGTTCCAGATGTCATTTATCTGGACTTCTGTGAAGCCTTTGACACGGTCCCCAACAATATCCTGTTCTCTAAACTGGAAAGAGATGGATTTGATGGGTGGGCCATTCAATGAACTGAATTGGTTTAGACAATCTTACCCAGAGTGTAGAGGTCAATGACTCAGTATCTCAATGGACACTGGTGACAAAGGGTGTCCCTCAGCAGTCTATACTGGGACCTGTAGTGTTTAAAGGCTTCATCACTGACATAGATAAAGGGATGATGTGCACCCTCAGCAAATTTCTTGATGACACCAAGCTGAGTGGTGCACTTGCCACACCCGAAGGACAGGATGCCATCCAGACAAGCTTGAGAACTGGGCCCATGGGAATCTAATGCGGTTTAACAAGACCAAGTGCGAGGTACTGCACCTGGGTCAGGGCAACCCCTGGTATCAACACAAGCCATGGGATGAAGGGATTACAAGAAGTCCTGCCAAGGAGTTGGGGGTGCTGGTGGACAAAAAATTTGACATGACCTGACAATGTGCACTTGCAGTCCAGAAAATCAAACACACCCACATCAAAGCAGCATGGCCAGCAGGTTGAGAGAGGGGATTCTGCCCCTCTGCTCTGCTCTGGTGAGACCTCAGCTGGAGTGCTGCGTCTAGCAGTGGAGCTCAAAACACAAGAAGGACATCATGTTACTGGAGCAAGTCCAGAGGAGGCCATGAGGATGATCAGAGGGCTGGAGCACATCTCTGATGAAGACAGACTGAGAGAGTTGGAACTGTTCAGCCTGGTGATGAGAAAGCTCCAGGGAGACTTCATAGCAGGATTTCAGTACCTGGAGGGGGTCTACAGAGTGGGAGACAGACTTTTTACAAGAGCATGTAGTGATAGGACGAGAGGGAAAGGCTTTACACTGAAAGGGAGTCAATTTTAATTAGGTCTAACAAAGAATGTTTTTAAAATGTGTGTGGTCAGACAATGAGGTATGTTGCCCAGAGAGGTGATGGATGGTAGCTGGAAACTACCAGCTTGATCAGGTTGAGATTCAAGATCAGGTTGAATGAGGCTCTGAGCAATCTGATTTAGTTGTAGATGTCCCTGATCATTGCAGAATACCTTTAAAAGATCCCTTCCAACCCAAACTATCCTATGATTCCATTAAATTTAGCCTTTTTTCCCCAAAACATATCTCTATAATCCTCTAAACATGACTTATTAGACTTCAGGTAAACTTACTTCAAAATATTCCACAAAACAAAGTAATATTAAATTATTCAAAGGAGAACAGTGATTTGGAAAATATTTGCAAGAAATACGAAATCAGATAAGCAGAACCAACAGATTATGGATATATCTACTTTAGTGTTTTGTTTGGATCAGGAGTATGATCTTGAAACAACAATTCCAGTTGTCTCCATTTATATTTTGGTTCATATCATAGAGCACTCCTGGAACATATGGATGAAATAAGCCCAGAGGACGCATTCCAATTGCCTGAAGTAAAAAGACTAAGAAATGCTGCAGTACAAACATCAGGTTCTCAATACAAATTATTTTTCCCTCTAAATTTCTAGGTTCACACTGATTCCATCAGGTACTGAAAATCTGGACCAAGAGTGGTGAAACAAGATGTTTTCCACAGATCTTTATGGAAAAGTCCTGTTCCAAAGAAAATGAAAAGCTTTGGCCACTTTTTTTTTTTTTTGATTTCTGGAAATGCTGAGTGAGCACAATAAACAGATAAAATAGGTAATGCCTTCACAAAGAAGGTTACACGCATAGCATCCATCAGATCTACTGAAAACTTGTCGTACAGAAAGTGTACCAAGACACATCAAATGCACTACACACACTCTTTTGTTCAGGAACTCCTTACAAAATAGGTATAACAAAGGATTTAATGAAGAGACACTCAGAAAAGTAATGGTTGAGTTACATGAAGAAACAATAAAAGAAGAGAGGAAATTTGAATGCACTTTTAGAAAAGTTTATGATGTATGAACTTCAGGGATAAGAGTAAAGGACAATGAAAAATGAACTTATAGATGCTTGTTTTCTTGAAATCTAATCCTGGGTTTGATATCCATAGTGACAGAAACTGGAAATTAACACTTTTTGGAAGAAAAACAAATGGCAAGTAAGCAAATGATTCACAAAAGAAGGACAAATTAAAAACATCCTTTACTTGATAAAGTGCATTGCAGTTGATGACATTAACTAGCCACAACATGTAAAAGAGAGCAAACTTAAAACATTTATTAGAATTACTATTGCTTTGTAGTGCTCTTTTACAATCTTGTTTATCTTTTCCTTACATTCTACTGCAATGTGCAAACTAGCGTTACTGTTTCTGGCTACTAACTTATCCAGATTTAAAAGATTCGGGGGACATTATCCCTTATTAGATTTACTGAAAAAGAAGGTATACTTAAAGAACTAATTCAATGTACTTTTTTTTCAGATCTTGAAAAAGCTGAGTTCATTAGCCACACAAATAGTCACAATGTTTCAATCCCTATATATCTTTTAAGCACCTTAGACTTACGTATATGGTTGGGCTTGCTGCTGTATGTGTAAATGTCTAAATGTGCATATTATTTGATAACAAATTATTTGACAGGCTCAAATTGAAGGCTCAGTTTTAGTGTCAGTGTTCTTTAATGGTTTTACAAATTACATGGATGCAGGAATCAAATATACATTGAGAAAGGTTGTCAATGATACAAAGATGGGAGAAACTTTGGGCTTCTTTCAGAACAGAGAGGCCTTGCAGAGAGATTTAGATAGACTAGATGGCTGGGCAATCCTGAACTGTATTCATTTTAACAGGTGCAGGATTCTCCACCTGGAATGGGGTAATCCCGGTCATACATGTAAATTGGGAAACAAGAGGCTGGAGAGCAGGTCCAAGGAAAGACATCTGGGGCTTTGGGTCGACAGGAAGCTGAACATGAGTCAGCAGTGCCCTGGCAGCCAGGAGGGTCAACGATGTCCTGAGATGCATCATGCGCAGTATTGCTGTACAGTTGAGGGAGGGGATTGTCCCTCTATATTCTGTGCTGGATCTCCCTTACTGTGAGTTCTGTGTGCAGTTTTGAGTGCTGCAATATAAGAAGGATGTCACAGTACTAGAATGTGTCCAGAGGAGGGTGATCAAGATGCTGAAAGGCCTCAAGAGAAGGAATTCTGCATAGCAGCTGAGGTTACTTGGCTTGTTCACCTTGGAGCAGTAAAGTCTGAGAAGGCTGTCAGAGTTCAAAGAGCACCTGGGTAATGCTACATGACTTAGTTTTAGGTTGCTGTCTTTAGAGAGGAGCAGAGAGTTGGAGTGGATGATACCTTATCAGTCTTTATGCAATGAAGACCAATACTTCAGCAAAACACTTTCATAACCTGATAGTTAAACTAACAAACAGGAAATTAATTATTCTTTCCTTCTAAAATCAGAAGAGTTGACCGATTTGCTTTCAAAATCAACTCATTAGTGAAGGTCACAAAGGGCAGTCAAAGATATTTGGGTAAATGCCAGACTTTTATGTCCAAGATCATTGTGGAACTAAGGCCTAATGTTTCCCTTTTCTTTTTGAGATGGGAAAGTGGCCTATTAAGTTTCATGGCAAGAACAACAAAACACAACCTTTGAAAAAGTTTTGAAATGAAGCAGTGGTAGAGGAAAAATTAATCCTAGCACTTTGTCTGAAGAGAGCTGGCAGAATTTAACAAGTGTAGCAAAACCCGTATATTATTTTTATAGCAGAAAGTTGGATACACTTTTGAAAGAAGAATTTTCAGTACTATTACATATTTAGATTGATTTAAAGCTTTGATTTTTACTGCAGTCTTCCAAAAAAGATGGTTCAAATTTAAATTCTTGTCTGTGTTCTGATTTCACACAGATTTCTAACAACTGTTCACATAAAATAACTTAAACCTCCTAAATACCTTTACTTAAAAAAGGTAAAATTTTTGAAAATTTATTTTCAAAATTATGATTTTTTTTAAAAAAAGGAGTACAACTATTTATTTTATCAGAAAAAAAATCAACGATTTTGCTACAATTATGAAACTCTAGATAATGCAGCCTTAGTTTCTCATTCAAAAACCCCCTCAGATGGTTTTGGGGGTCTTTTGATAATTCTTGGTCATTTTTTTCCTACCCCCAAGTTCTGTGTTATGAGTGTTGTGTACTATTTTAACAAAAATACCCCTGTGTGGGATGGGAAGTAAGGTAAATAGGAAAAGAAAATTAGCTTCTGAGTATTACTTTCTCTTTTCTAAATTGTCTGTTGTCATCTAGAAGTAAACAAAATGACTAATCGTGAGTCCTTGAGCAGGATATAATGTATATGCTTAACTGAATGGGGTTTCTCATTTAGTGTACTAGCCCATTCAAGTTAGTGTACCTCACAGCCCACTTTTCAGTATATTGAAAAACTTATGTCCATTGTGATGCCCACTGGAACATCACATTTAGAAAACTACCCTGGTTCCTCTTAGAGACCTCAGGAAATCTTCGTGAGCCCTAGCAGTACTCTTCAATCTGTTGTAACTGTCTCTTATTTTTTCATTAGCTTGACAAATATGTCAGTTGCTGAGCTGTTGTCTCACGGTCATCTCTCCATCCAAATGCCTAAAAGAGGCACGCTACATCACCCAACATCCAAGGACTTCATCTAAGGTACAAGGACTTCCAATTACTTATAGACTATTGTCAGTCACCATTCAATCTTGGCCTCTGTTGCACCTGCCAGGAAAGCTGGAAAGTAAGCAGTGGGCATACCTCCTTAAGAATAAAAATTTTCTTGGTTCACTCATATGCAAAGAGAATGGACCTCAGGTGGGTGCCATTACTGGCTGTCCCTATGACTGAACAATGAGTAAATAAGTTTATTTCGTACTAATATGAAGCCCTCAGTCCACAATCCTTCTCTGATCTGCATTTCAATATGCGCTTCTTTCTTAGAAGCGTGAGGGAACAAAGTAAAAAGAAAACATCAACAAGTGAACTGTGTCAGATTTTCCAAGATGTGGTTACCTCATAACCTTATGCACATTAAAATTTCTGATACATTACCTATTCACCTCTCCCTCAGAACATACATTTTGCACATTTTTATTACTCCTTCTGTTCCCCATTTGGAAATAAAGGTTTAAGAATCATAATAGAGAGGTCTTGAAAGCCAAACACTTACCTCTGTCACGTGGAAAAACTAACCTTCCAAGGCATTCCTTGACAATGAAATCCAGATCTCAGCATTCTCTAGCAAAAACACAGCCAGGCTCAGAAAGAATAGAGGTCATGGGAGGGCAAAATTTGGCAGCATTAGGCTTGCTCATGTTACTAGAAGTGTTTCACTATTAAGGAAATGGTCAAAACTTCAGCAGCTAAAACTTCTCAGAATTACAATTAATTTCTACATCAGTACTGATTTGTAAGAGTAAAGAATCCAAATAAATCCATTTAGAAATAAAACATTTGGAAAGTCTTTTTTTTTTCCCCCACATTCCAGCAGAAATTCAAATCATAGTAATATGTCTCAGAAACTTAATGGTTCTGCAATGACACAGAAGACACCATCATATCACAGAAAATTTAACAATCAGCTATTTCAAGGTAAACAATAATGCTTATGTGGGTTCTAGAAATAAAAAACTCCCAATTATACTCAGTTGTTATGGACAGAATAATTATGGACTTAAGCTTTGTTATGCATTATCCCAGAGAAAAGTCTCCTGTAAGCCAGCACATGAGACAGCTGATAACAAAAAATCACTGCAGTAAAAAAAAAGTATGGATCTGTGATAGGTAGTGGCTATAGAATAAAGAGAAATGCAGTGGAGAATCCTCCAGCTCCATCCTTATCTCATCCTCCTTCATCACTGGTATTCTGTTGTACAGAAAGCCTTGCATAGAGCCTAGTCGCAGTTTTGAAACCACACATTCATAATACATACTAGACCAAAGGGCATGTTAGTCTGTTATCAGTGGATTCTCTGTAGCCCATCTCACTGATGCAGAAGTGCTGGGGAAAAGTCATTCAATAGGAATAAATTCTTTAACAAAATAAAAGTCCCAGTTTCTTTGGGGATTCTACATAATTTAAGTTGGACATTAGGAAGAAGTTCTTCACAGAAAGGGTGTCTGGGCATTGGAAGGGGCTGCCCAGGGAGGTGGTGGAGTAATTGCCCCCGGAGATGTTTAAGAAAAGACTGGATGTGGCACTCAGTGCCATGATTTAGTTGACAAGATAGTGTTGAGTCCTAAGTTTGACTAGATGATCTCAGAGGTCTCTTCCAATTCAATTGATTCTGTGATACTCCTATCTCAGATTACCAAACAGTGCAAGGTCTGTCAGCAGTTGAGGCTGAAGCCAAGGAGTGCAATTGATATGCCTTAGTAATTGTAAATATATCAATTCTTTGATAGTAAACGGTCTTTTCTCTGGTCATATTTTAAGAAAGCAGAGCCTTCTCATGTCTCGTGCATCTAACAAATAACACAGTCCGCTTCTTGGCACACATGCTCACACACACAACTTTCTGCAAGCCTAGAAAGACAGCCCCCTAAAACACAAGTCAAAATTTAGCCTTGTTTTATCAGGCTTGCAGAGAAAGGGGACATCTTATCCTTTCTTGATTGATGTTCAAAACTGGCCACACTACCCTAATAGTACTGAAAATCAGTACTTTCTCCTTCAGCCTTCCACCACAAATACTCTGTTTATCTTCTATCCCTATGTCAGTTTTTCAGGGTCACTTTCTTCTTTTTACTTTCTAGCATATTCTTTTTTCTTTTTCTCATAACTTTTCCACTTAAGTCATAACTGTTTTCATAAAGCATCATCATTATTCTTTCCTGTTCAATGAAGACAGAATATAAAGATGACTATAACATAAACAGCAGATGTTCAGCCAACGCCTTCTGTTGAAGCCATCCAGTAAAACCTACATTTAGTTTACCTTTTCAAGTCAGAGTCAAGATTTTAGGCTCTTACTTCTTACTACTCTAGGGATGAGTCATCACATCTCTGACAGCTTCAAAGTACCACCCAGTTAGAGGAAGAAACAGAGAGGAAATCCACAAGTGTTGTATTAATATACTGTTTGTGATCCTTTCTTCCCCTCATCTCTTGTTTTCCTCTAAAGAGATCTAATGTTAATTCTTGTTTGTCATCAAGTCTTTGATTAGTAACATACCCACAAAGGGATAAGTTGCTTTTTAATCTTTCAGCAAAACTAAAAATTAGTTTCTGAGCAACTGAACAAACATAGCCAGGGAGCAGAGACTCCTTATGGATCTGCACTGACTGCGGACAAGCCCTCACTCTTTGCCTTCCTACTAAACTACAGGAAAAAACTTATCTTAAAACATCTCATGTTTTTATCCAGTAAGATCCAAGAACAATTGAATAATTATGTCCAAGAGAATAATCTGCAGTTACCTAAATTCCAATTACAATGATGCTGCATACTTTCCTTGCTGAGACCACAAAATATGGGATTATTCATTGTGGGTGGTTTTCTACAAAGATGCGGCTGACCATGGGCTAATGGTTGTATCAAAAATTGACTCTGTTTCAAATTAGACATCCCTGGGCCTGCTAGAATAGGCAAAACCTAAGTCCAGACAATGATCTATTCAGAAATAAATCAAAATTTAGGTTAAAAAAATTTAAAATCTACCAACAAAACAAGAAGAAGAATGTTGAGGGTAGTCACTACATTATTCCATTAGGCTTTACTAGAAGAAAATCTGCTTCTTATAGTTCATTGTGTGTTTCATTGTTTCTTTCAGTTTTTTCTCTTAAAATTGGTATTTTCTGACATACGCATTTTGCAAAAGAAATACACATAGGATATAGAACCATTGTTTAGACAAATATTAGCAAAAACAGCTGTTATTGTTAAAATCTCAGGGAAAATAAACATGGGTCAGCATGGTGCAGGGTGTAGTGCATGTGAAAGCGATGCTGAAATATCCATCTCCCCTAGGAAGGGCGTGCAGGGACAGAGGGGAACGTGCACATTCAGAAGTGGGATGCGGGGACAGACTGTGAGGCGTGCTGCGCGGAAACGCTCGGTGTGCGTGAGGGGAAGGCCAGGCCGCGCCGTGCCCTGCCCAGGCGAGGCCCTGCCCCGCACACCCCAGCCCGGGCCCGTGTCCTGGCCCCGCAGCGCCCGCCGGTCCCTGGCGCACCCGGGGCAGGGCCCGCACCCCACCCCTGCACGCCCGGGGTGCCCTTGCAGTGGCCAAATGACCGCAAGTCCCACCCGGTGGGAGGCCCGAGGAAGGACAAAGGGTATTTAAACCAAAGCTGCGGCAAGCACGTGTCCTGACCCTACCTCCTCTTGGAAACTCTACCAGCTGAACACAACTGGAACCAGGAGTAGTATGCATATTTGTTCTTTTTTATATATTTTCTCTCTTTCTCTCTCTTTCTGCTTCTTTAATTCCCGTTTTGTAGAGTTTTGAGTAACTTAAAATCAGATGGATTTGGAGTTTGCTAAGTTAAATAGGCTAAGTTAGTGCTTTGTAAGATGCTTTATGTTGATTGAATGCTGATCTAAACTTCTGGCAAAGTTCTCTGATTTTCTGAATTTGCCAGTCAAGTTTTATATTGCTTTGACTTCTTGAGAATCTCTCGTCTGTATTTCTCCCTTGCATATAACTCAAGGCACATAAAAAACTGAAAGCTTTTCTAATAGTCTCATCAAGTGAGTTTTTGGGGCCTTATGGGTGCAACTGCAGTCTCCAAAGATTGTGTGACAGGAGGGATATGTGTGTGACCACATCTGTGTCTGCATATGTGACTGTGTGTACCTGCATATGCGTGTTATTTTTTTTTGTCTGGTATTACAGTTCATCTATTATTGATATTGATCCTGAATGTATTGTCCACTGAGTGCTGATGCATCATATCATTCATAAATTAATGAAGTGCTTTGATCCTAATTTTGCTTTAAAGTCTGTAAACTAAGTAGCATTTTCCTGTTATGAGCTATTCCCTTGAATGTTATTCTCAGCAATTGTCAGCAGCAGATTTGGCCTTATTCTCATGAAACAGTGGCATAAGCATAATTTTTGAAAGATTCTGAGACTTAAATTCTTGTCTTTCCTAACCTGCAACCCAACCTTATGTGTAGTCCTGTTTTTGTAGGAGAAGATAAATTTTGTGCTCTTTGTTTCCAATCTCTTTCTTTCAGTTTTGCTGTTTGAATTGCTGATGTTGGAGATAGATAACTAATCTCCTCTTCAAAAGCTGCATTTTGCCATTATCTTTATTTCCATCTAACTATATTTCTATTGATGGACTTGCTTAAAATTAAGGTGAGAGCACAATAAAGCATAGGAAGGTGAAGCAGAGTAGTTCAGAGAAGTTTCTTCACCAGGCCTGAGAAATATGTGATAATGGCAGATGATACAATTAGATTTATTGCTAATACAGTATCTAAATATTACCAGTGCAGTCTCTAAATCACAACTCCATCATCTATTTCTACATCTACTGATAATAGTAGAATCAGATCTTGGTTATGAGGCTATTTAGTCATGAGCTTCAGTGAGACCCCCTTGCTTTCTAAACTTGGAGAAGGGTAGGCGTGGCTAGGTCTATTTCATCTCAGATTTGGTCAATGGTCTATGTCTAAAGAGTTATAAGCAGGTTGGGCTAGAAATGCATAGGTTTACATTTTCTTGCCTTACAGAATTCATAAATGTGAACCAACAAATTACTTTCATAGTTACTTTAAGATTTTATCTCCATATTTGACTGGATCTTAGCTCTTTCACTCAGCCATCCAAAAAAGTGTTCCCAGTCTTCAGTAGTGACCTGCAGGCATTCCTGTGAGGAAAGGGCAGGTGAAGGGGAGAGGAGGATATGCACCCAGAAGCTGCCTGCAACCTTGAAAGACCAGTTTGCCCAGTTGGTCCAGTCCCCAACAGTCTTTTATACCCTTTTGCAGGCCAGTGTGCACCTGTCAGTTGCTAATATCTCTGTTCCCCCATTTCTGGAATGCATTAATTACGCAACCATCCAAACATCTCCTCCTGCAATACTGACCTGGTGTCCTTATCTTAGGACAACTCATACTGCCCATCTCAGAGAGCTGAATGGGAGAGGGGGCGTGTGTTTGGTGGGAGAGAGGAGGAATGCAAAATCCTGGTTATTTGTCATCATCATCACCAAAGGGAAGAGGCCCAGAGATTAAATGACTGTAGGGGAAGCAAAAAACACAATGTATGTTAAAATCACAAATTTTAGATGCAAGAATTACCCATCTTCACTCAGAAACCAAATTTTCCTTGACAGAATTGACAAACTCTCCAGACAATATTCACTGCTGAGCAGCATCAGCATCAACATCATCACTTCAGAAAACATATACTCTTTCCTGTGCTTGAAGATCATGACATCCAACCTTCTGAAGAGCAGAAATTTTTGCAAGATGTGTCAGTACAAATATTCAAAAAATGAAAATATTGAGTTAAACTCTTTTCCTGTATAAATACAGGATATATACAATCCATCTTGTTTATTTACAATCCATCTTCTTAAACCTACTGAACATAGAGAACACTGACAGCTTTTGGATCAGGCACCTAAGGCACACCTACACCAGGTTTCTTATTCTCCTTTTAATTCTCCTTTAAAGCAACTATTGACTTCACAGTTTGTTTCCAAGAGGCAAGTTAGGCATTTTAGCCTCATCTCTCATAAAGAAGCACCATGAAGTACAAGGTTGCACAAGATAGTTTGGATTAAGTAGAAATTCCTATTTCTATAATATGAATGTTCTGAGGTTTGGAGACACAAAAGTTTCTGAGAGATGAAATAAAAATCATTGTGATAGACAGCATAATAAAATAATTTCTCTTTATCTAAATAAAATTAAACAAAAAGTCCACATCCTAAGGATGCCAAATAAATAAAGGAACTGGTTTACAATATTTTGATCTTGAATCATAGCAGGACTTGAATCACTCCTAACAAAACCACTGTTATGTAAATTTATACATAATGTTCCATTGTGACTTTATCACCTGTAGTTATATAAATTTCTCTGTTAAATTTTTTTTCCAAATTCAGACCAGTAAATTCTTCAGATTAAGTCTTAGTCCACTAGTTAATTCTCAAACATAGAGTGGTATTGCAGAACAGAAAATCATTGTTCTGTTTCTGCTAGGTTTTTTTTAGGTAGGCCAGCTAATCTGTAACTCATATTGTGTTTTCTGTTTTATCAGCATCCTAAACTGGCAGATCTTGAAGACTGTGCTGTCATATAAGGTTTCCAGTGGTACGTATGATTCTAATGTACAGTGCATAATTTAATGCCAAAACACTTCAGTGGTCTACCCATTGCAAACTTCAGTTGTTAAAAATGTCTGGAGCAAGATGTCTTTAAATAGCAGGCATTTTCTTGGTACATTAATTTTCTCACACTCAAAAGCGGAAAATGTAATAGTAGCTGTCACTTAGTGTAAAGCTCTGTTTACTTTTAGAAGCTATTTACACCTTAAGTATCTTGTTCAAACTGATTAGCTATAGTAGGATTTAAAACTTTTATAAGGCCTATTTATTACAGTTAATATGTTTTTCCTCAGGCCATAGTTCAGGAAATCTCTCCCATCAGCATTAGGACAAGAGTTAAGGTTTGGTTTTGGTTTTTTTCTTGCTACACCTGATAAATGTAAGTCAGTGGGATTTTGAGAACAACTGAAATGAAAAACATAAAGCCCTAACCTAAAAGTAACACAGTGGCTGTGGCATTTGCATTTAATCCATTTCCTTCACATTTACAAACAGAGAGAGCCAGAACAGCTTCCCAACACAATACCTCAGCAGTCACAAACCCATATCCTCATTTATAATTCATCTTGGCTAATAATATGCTTACTGACTGACACTGTATCCAACAAGCCCTTCACAATGTGGAAGATCTAATTACAGAGGCCATAACATTGTTATTCCACAACTAAAAGATTGAGAAACATTCCAAACATGCAGAGACATATATAAATAATAATAAAAAAATCCCAGATTTAATGTAAATGTGGAATAAATCCCCTTTCCAAGAGAAAGATGAAAAAGCATTAAAGGATGTAAAAAATTCAGTCGAGAGAGGTTTTTTTATTATTCCAGTCTCAGACTATACTGATCATTAAATGGTGTTTCAAATGCCATAGTCTTCCTTGGCGATATTACCTCTCAATCTTTTCCTTCTATTTTGTCCTTTTTCTTCATGCAATCCGGGCAAGTTTGTCTGCATCACTAAAAGTCCCTGATTTCCTTGAAGCTGAGATGACTAATTGGTGTGACTAGGAAAAAGGGGAGATTTAGTTGGGCTTTTTCCATGTCAGTAAATGTATGTTGTCTTTCTGCCAATCGGTTTCTACATTACTGTGAAATTTGAGCTTACTGGCTCTCAAATTGAGTTAGGAAATAATACATTTCAGGAATGGCTTTTTAGTACAGGATGGTAGAAGGCAGTAGACTATTACCTTTCCTCACATTTTCCTCCTGAGATTGCAGAATATTTCCTCTTATATACACAGAGTTCCCCACTTCCAGTTGACACTACCTCCAGCATCTCTGTACTGGGAAGATCTGTTGGTTTACCCTGTACTAGAAAAAAAGTACAGGCATCTTATCATCCACTTTATTATTGTTTTGTATTGTGTTATAGCTGTCAACAACATTAATCATTAATTGTGTCAACAACACTATTTGGTGGATGAGAACAGAATCATTTGCACTCTCAGTCATGCCATGAGTCAGAGGTTCTATGGGCCTCTGCCTTTCAGCAGGCAGCACTGAACAATTGTTAGCCCTTTACACACTGAACTCAGTTGGTACAAGAGTAGACCTCTGTAAGTTTTCTCACACTTGGGCACCTGGCACACTTCTCACAACCTGTGTCAGGCACATTCAACACCTTTGGCAACCAAAAAAGCTTGCCCACATGCGTGTTTGCATGTTTTCTCTATTGTTAATAAATGAACTATCAATAGCTATTTTGTGGCACACAGGCTACCATATTTTCTTGAGAAAATTTTCTGTTTTACTTCTAAGTTATTTTGGAAGTTATATTTTTCATTAAAATGAGCAAAAAGCAAAACTCAAAGCACTTCCTTTTCTTTCTCTTTATGTGGTGTATATCTAAAAGGAAAATTGAGCCATTCCTTTCAGGAACATGGGCCAAATTCAAAATGTTTTAGTTCTACATAACTAGAACTAATACTTTTCTTTAGTCCTAGAAAAATAACCAAACTTTTTGGAGTAGTGAGTGTCAACAATTAGAAAATCTAAAATTTTCCCTAAGCAAAACTAAAATGATGAAAATCTGAGCCCAGTTTATTGTTTCCCAAATTGTCTCCCAAAATGACGTTTAGCTATGGATGCCAAAAGGTTTGCCAAAACTATAAGCATACTTAGGTATGGTTTGTTAATAATCTTGAGTAAGTTTCTTAGTGGATGTGGACAGATTCACTGTGTCTGTAGGAAAACATGATAATTGAGTTAGCTTTTTGGGCTGAACTGAAGCAATCAAGACACTGATTAATGCCTTTTTTTGTCTGGGTCAGCACAAGTGTAATGAAAACACAGTTAAACAGCACAAGCAGGAACAGGTAGCGATGACATACTGTAAAGGAAGTGCACCTTACTCCTACCTTAAACTATATCCCATTTCCAATCTGAACAGTAATGTTGGAACAGAAAGTGCTTGAGAGGTAAAAGAGAAAGACAAGGACTTTGACTTAAGTGACTCGCAGTCTAATGAACACTTGCTACTTTGCGCATCCTTACCTTTCATTGGTGCAATCCTTTACTTAATTTATGTTGCAAACAGATACTAAGTGACACACCAGTATGCCTACCTATTGGAACTAAAAAAGACACCGCGTTCAGCTAGCCTTCCAGCATATGAGATGCTACAGATTTCGACCAGCTACCTCATTCCAGT
The DNA here is from genome assembly GCA_013399875.1 of Gymnorhina tibicen. NCBI lineage: Eukaryota > Metazoa > Chordata > Aves > Passeriformes > Artamidae > Gymnorhina > Gymnorhina tibicen. Next base: position 53,365 of record VXAZ01000954.1, on the reverse strand, counting down.
CAGAGTATTACTTTATCAGTTTTTACTGGCCAGTCTTAAGAAACTTGTCAAAATGACACTGGACACGCTTACATATGAATATTACTTGCTTTAACTTTCAAACACATCAAATGTGAAGCAGAAGCCCTGGGTACAGAATGCTTGCACTTGGTTAGACATTTTCCTAACTTGAACAAAGATTAAGACGCTATGATATCAGTTCAGAAAAGGACAGTGTTCTGATCCACCCATCTTGACTCATGTTACCAGTTTGATTACACTTATTTTTCTCATATCATGAATGTTACCTTTGATCTAGGATTCTTTTTCATTGGCCTGTGACATAAACTTAATTAAAAATAGTGTTTTGTATCTGAATGAGATTTAGCAAGTGTCAGCCCAGTTCTGTGTTTTGTCACTAGACATGAGTGGAAATAACATGAGGAAAACTGCAATGCCTTTGCCTTTCATCTAGAAGCATTAAGGTTTCGGTAAATTTCATTTGAGCCTTTTTTATCTAAAGATAAATTATTTAGTTTAACTTGGGTTTGATTTCAATCAGTGAGTCTACGTTTAATTTTTGAGCCCAAAGTGGTGGTCTTTGATCTAAGACATCAGTTAGATTATATATGTGGAACTTCTTAACTTAAGGGAAGGGATGTTCGAATCCTCCCACTAGTCTGGCATTCATTCAGGCACCTGAAAAGAAATTATTCAGATACAAAGGAATTACCATGTGAATAGTGTTTCCACACAGTTTCTGCATATGCTGTCCTGCATTTTTATCAAGACTGCAAACATAAACCAGCGTGAGAAAGCAGGTGCTATTTTCCTCTGTCTTTTGAGCACCAGTCTTTCCCAGCAGTAAGCTCTATGTGTTAACGGCCACAGCAAGGCACTCTAAAACCAGATTTTTTTTTTTATAAAGTCTGGGGCTTTTGATCCAGTTTTAATTAAGGGGCAGAACGTTTAAATAAGAAGAGACGGAAAGCAAAAGCCATATGATTCTTAATATTTTTAAGAGCATCTGAGGCTACTGCAGTGTAGAAGGAAGGATTTTAAAAGTTTCTAAACTATTAAGATGTTTCAGTTTCTCTTCACAGATTTTTAGTTTTCACAGAATGAAATGTCTTTTGAATTATTTCTGACTTTCAGTAACTCATCCATATTGACTTATTATCTGTTTCAAGGTCATCTGTACTATGAAAAACAAAGAAAATATTTTCTTCCTCATATTAGTCAAAAAGCGTAATTGAAAGTATTTAACTGTGGTTAATAAAAGCTACCATTATTATTAAAAAAGCCATTGATCTGCAAATAATCCACTCTCTTCTATGGAATTACTCACTGATCATTAAGTTATATAATCGAACAACACAGGATATAGTATGTCTGTTGCATAAGGGATAGACCAAATACTTATAGGTCATTCAGCTCAAAATAAAAAACAAAGAGGAAACCAAACAAATAAAAAGGGCAGAAAGAAAAGGGAAAATAAAAAGAGAGAGAGATAAAGAAAACCTCATGGAAATGTTTTTAAAAAAAACCCACAAAAAAAAAAAGGTAAACTTCTGAGGGAAAAATTTGTCATGTAAGAGTGGAAAAAATAAAAAAAGTAAGACTATACCAAAAATAAGGGAAAATGAGAAACTTGTAGTTTACTCATAGTTCAAAGTTAAAAAAAGAAAGCTAAAAGCATTTATTTACACACTGTGAATTGAAGATAAATGTAGACAGGGGAGAAACAAAAGGCAAAACAAGGATGTCCAGTGGTACACATAGGATCAAAAGAAAGAACAATAAATGTTCCTAATGGCTGTCCACAGTAAGATATTTCATTGTGCTACAATCATTTGAATTTCATGGATCTGGAAAAAAGATGTAAAATTCAGTCTGTCAGGCAAAAAAAATTAATCTCTGATAGCCTTACCTAGATTTTCTTTGCTTTCACCCATCACCATAATCAGTGTCACATCACTAATACAAGCTGCACTTTCTAGAAGTATTGTTCCACTACAAACATAAAATATGATTGGAAGTAATGACATTTATCCTGTTAAAGTAACTTAGGTATTTCCTACATTTAGATACTGAAAACTCAAAGTTTAACCAGATTAGATTTGCAAGTGCTTTAAAAAAGTGCTGTGCTGGCATCACAGTGATGTGCTAAACAAAGTCCTAATGAAGCTGGATATCCCTCAAGTACTTTCCCAATCATCGTGTCTAGTAATGAAAAGAAAAGGTAAAGGTAAATGCAGAAATTAACAACTAGTGAAAAGGTATAGAAGTAATAAAATGAGCGAAAAAAAGGAAAATGATGTCTCAAGTATAAGCAAGGTTTTGTTGTACAGCATGTCATCAAGCAACTTATAATAACTGACAGGTACATACAATAAAAGAAAGGAATTTCAGTAGAAAGAATACAATTTTTTTCACAATTTGTTAAATCATTGGGTGAAAAAATAGTTATGATGAATGTATAGCAAAGATCTGCATGTAGAAGTAATATATCTAAAGAGAATTTGTGCCTTAAACACTGTAGTTTCAAGCTTTTGAAACTGAATCCTCCGTTTGAATTTACAGTTCGAGTAATTCAGTTAATGACGACTGCAAGTGTTCATTTCCACTGCATATTACTTGTCAGACAGCAATGTAATTTCAGAATAGCTCCAAAATAGCTTCTTCAAAATAGCTACAAAAACCCCAAAATAAACTTAGCTTAAGAAAATTAATCAGCCAAAGACACTAAAATAAGACTTGTCATAGTTCCTTAGTGTATACAACTAACCTTATCATATGTCTTGAATGGTAACATACAAAGGAGAGAAATTTATGACCACTAAATTCAGAATGACATGGCACAAAAAAAGAAAAAAAATTGTCTCAATTATGCTAACTCCTACTTAAACAAAAAACCAAAAGATAGCCACAACCTGAAAAATATGCATAGATTAATTTCTCCCAAAATTGAAGGGAACACCCACATTTTCCTGTTTTTAAACCTGTAATGAAATGTAAAGAGTACCTCATCAAATAAGCCAAAAAGAACTTTGAAAAGCATGAGAAACCATTAAAGTCCTTAATGTGTTCACTGAAGAAGTGGGAAACTCATGTTCATGTACTTGCACCACCTTGCACTAAATTCTTGTCACAATGAGGAACCTGTTACTTTATTCACTCTCATATAATGA
>VXAZ01000954.1:0-50117 GCA_013399875.1 Gymnorhina tibicen | reverse complement strand
AAATATTCCTGCAAAATTTAATTTTCTCAAATAGAAATCTGTTCATTAGTTATTCTTATGTTGAAGATTCTAATCAGCTCTGCCTGGGTGTATTGACTGCCAGTTAGTTTCAATAGCCATAGAATTGTACTTGATACATTATTACTCAGTAGGAGTCTAATTGGTGAAATAAGAAAAATTAAAAGCTGGTCAATAAAATCAGTTGTAAAACCTCAAAAAATAGGACCTGAGAAAGCTCCACTGAAGCCAGTGATCAGATGGAATGTTTTATCACTTAAACATGAAATGGCCATTAAACAATTAAGCTCCACTGAGCCTGCCATGTTCAATTAAACATTAATTCGTATGCTTAATTTTTGTCTCAGAGGAATTGACATATATGATAAATATTTCTGGAACTTTAAGATAAACAACTAAACACTCTGTTGACATGGGCCTTTTTAACATTACATAATGCCATTATGCTTTTGATATTGAAAATGTGAGGTTTGGGGTCTGAGTTTTTAAAAAAAACAAGCCCCCTAAAATATAAAAAGGCAGTATTCAGAACATCACAGAATTTTCTATGGTGTTTTAATCCAGGCATATAAATTAGTTCATAGACTTCATGAATATCATCTATATCCAAGAAATGTTATTTTCAGATTTTCAAAAATCTGTTAGCTTGGGACACAGGTGAGCAAATTTATTTATATGCACTGGCATTTTCTGCTCAAAATTGTCATACCTCCTTGACATTTAAACAATTTACATCAGCCAAAGATATGACACAAAATAACTATCCATTATTTCTCTTAACTGGGGAAAAAAAAAACTGTAATAATTTCTACAGGGCATATGAGTTTCTGAAGAATTTCCCAAATCCGTAGAAAGTAGCCCCTTCAGTCACTTTTTCTGAATGAGAAGGTATGGTTCCCTGCAGAGGCATGCAAGCTTTGCCGAGCTACTAAAGTATATGACCAGAAATTAGTGTCACATATTAAAAAAAAAAAATTAAAAGAAGACAGAGAGTGCATTACTGATTCAGAATTAGAACTTTTTATAAAGCCAGTATTAGAACCTCAGATTTTTGGCAATACACTGCTATACACAGTTCTGTAGCTCATTATTTTCTACACAAAGCCACTTTAAAACCTCTCATATGCTTCTAATATACCACTTAGCATTACGCAATTGCTACTTCCTCTTCAGTTTTCAGACTGTTAAGTCTTTGAACTCTTAAAACTACAGTGTTCTGACAATTTTTATAAAACCACAGGGAATGCAAACTGTTTTTTATTTACCAAGTCACAAGCATTAAAAAAAAAAGTGGGCTTGCTACAATTTCTTCTACTTTAAAATCTTTTAAGTTAGTGGTGGGTCAGGCTTAATTTTTCTTTTTCAAGTGTTCTCATCAAATAAGGTAAAACTTAGGAACTTGCATGGCATGCATATTTGCTACAAACTCAGCTACTTATACAAAGTTCTCTGCATGCTTTATGGAGGAAAGAATGATATACATGGAAGAACAGTAGGGAAGAAATTGTGAGGTTATTTTGCTGGTGTTTCACTCTGTAAAGAATGTTCGAAGTGTTGATAAATGGAAACAATATTAGAAATAATAAAGTCTGCAGATATTTACCTATATAAAATATCTGTGATGCACAATCTGCAGTTTTGTGTTTCATGTCAATGAACGTCGACATTTTGAAGTGCCTTTTCTTTCTGTTTCTTGACAGAGAAATAATAAAGTTCACAAGGCAAAAAAGGAATGTCTGCATTAAAAATTGCTTTTGATTACTGTTTAGATGAGAAAGTCAAAGAAGACACTACTGACACGGGTATATCATGTAACTGTTCAAAATGGAATATTAAAGGTCTTACGATGGGAAAGGTACGTCATCAGTAAAGCACTGGCAAGGCATTTAGAGGAACAACTGAAAAAGAGAAAAAAACTGCTAAAGCTTTCTGATTACCAAAGCTTTATTCCATAAACCTTCAGATTAAATTTTAGTACCTGCTATTCATTAATTATGAATGAAAGAGAATTCAACACTAGGCCTATCCTTTCTTGGTATTTCATCATCCAAAAATGATCACTCACTTTAGCTGAACTTTATCTCACATCCTGTTACATCTGGCTGAATTTAAATCTGTAACTGCCTTTTGACTAAATATTGCAAAGTAACAAATTCTTCATTCAGATTTGTTTGATATAATAATATTTTAATGTCAGATGCAGTCCAGAAGATGACCTTGGCGCAATCTCTTGACGGACCCCCCAAGGCATGGAAATAGTCTAGGGAACTGTGAAAGTACAGAATGCAAAAGGCTTGCAGGCATTGCATGGGATGATGACAAGAAAATCAAGACCAAAAGCAGATGATGCATTTCAGATGAAATTTTTTCAAGTAATAGCTAAATACTGACATAAGGTTGAAGGATTCCTAAACATAACCATATTACACACTTTCAGATCAAACAATATTTTTTCAGTGGTTGCAAAGAATTCAACATTTACATTAGGGAACATTTCCAGCTTAGGGGAAACCTTGCTGTTTCAATACTTCAGTAATACCAAAGATTTGCAAGCAATTAAATATGAAGGAAATATAGTATATTGATTATTTATATAACATTTTTATATTAAAAAGATGTTTCTCAACATAGATATCAAAAGAAAATACCAATAGCTGTATTTAATCATTCTTTCAGGATCTTATTAGTGAAAAATATTACAGTTACAGCTAATTTCACATATGTTTTCTTAATACCATTTGTAAAATCTGTCAATTTGAAACAGCATTTAAGCAAGTTATGCTCTTATCTATTTTGAATACATACATAAAGAGAAAAGCAAATTACATCAGAGGTATAAATAGTAAAAAATGATATTATTAATAATGGATCATAAAATAGTTTTATTTGTACTTTTTGTTACCTAGGACATATGATAATGTCTGTAAGTTGGACACAGAATTGAAGACATATTGGAATATTAAGTAATTCTTCGATATCGCTGGTAATCATGATGTGAATCCTTTTTAAAAGCATACGAATTGTCTTGTTTAAATTAGCCGTGATTTCCCTTATAATAACTGAGCAAAGTTTAAACCTTTCTTTTCTAGAACATTTGGATAACTTCTTCTAAATAACCTCTTTTCCTTAGTGATGGATTTCACGATGAGAAATATGATGTTCATGATGAAAACAACTAAATTGAGAACTTACAAACTGTCTTCTGTCTTTGCACTACTGATGCCTGCATTTTATTGAATATTAATAGTTCAGAACGTCAGTTACCACTTGTTGGTTCTTCATTTTTCAGTGTCTGATTCAAGAGCTTATCTCCTTTTAGAAGGTTGGTCCATGGAGGCAGGTGAAGTCAACAGAAACAGTGCTTGAATGTTCAAAGAGCACTCTAACAATAAGCACTCTAAAAAAGATCAGCCCAGAACCAACCAAGCAAAAAAGCTCTTTATGCCAAAGATTTTATGAGATTAGTACAGACACTTTGGGTTTTAAGCTCTCTTATGATTCTCTTCCATATTTAAAACCAGATAGCATATTTCTGTAAGTTGGATAGGGTTTTCATAGAAAAGTTAATTTGAGGGAAATACTGTAAGGCAAATGTCAATAGACAGCCTACATGTAAATAAGTAAATATTTTTTTGAAAAATAGTTGGCATGGAATTAAGTATGATGGCCAAGGGCTACCCATTGAGTCAAGGGGAAAGGAAAATGGAAAATATAGATGATTTCTGATTTAGTACTATTTATCCTGTCCATGGCATGAATTACAGAATATAAAGAAAACACAGCTCTGTAAATCAAATAATCATAAAATATCCTGAGTTGAAAGAGCCCACAGGTTTCATCAAGACCATATCCTGGGTCTGCCCAGGACAACCCCAAATGAAAGGTCATACTACACAGTGTTCAACTCCAAAGGTAAGTGATGTCTTAGCTTTTCACCAGCTGAGCTTTAAAAACATGTCTTTTCAGTGTGAGAGGAGAGACCCTAGCAGCTATGTACGTAGTGCACTTTTAGTAACTTGATGAACTGATGTTTTCTGTACAGGTTCAGAAGATGACCAGGGAGTATTCTTTCTTCTCTGCAGAGAGCGTTTCAGTCCCAGGTCTGCTACTCTTTCTCTCTGCATCCTCAGCAGCCAGCACAGAGCAGTAAGTAATCTACCGTAAGTACGCCCTTGTAGCAGATATCTCCCCTTTGAAACAAGAGAGTCTGACATTTAGTATTGCTGTTGGTAGCCAATGCTCCTCTGTCTCAGTCTAGTTAAAGGACTGGCTCTTGCTTGGGATAGTTTATTTAATCACAATTAAAGCCTTAAAACAAGAGTCTGTAATTCAAGAAGGCCTTCCAGAGGAATCCAACTGAGACAGTGTAGTTAGCCCACGTGCAGAAGATAATGCTCTAATTGAAACTGTATTACAGCTATATTGTGTGGTTAATTTACTGTGACCCATCTTAATTTTTTCCAATCCACCTAGCAGTAACCAAATTCTGGCTTCTGAAATTTTTAGGCATTTTTATTAAAATACATATGGAAGTTGAAGTACAGATTTCTCTGTGACGAATGTTGCTTGTGTTTTATTTTTATGTTGTATATTTGTATATGTTATATGTCAAAATACATGGTTTCAGTATTCCAAGGTAGTTCCATTTCTGTAATGTAAAAATCCTATGATCTATTCTAGGGAAAATAATTTCTATTACTTACTATGACTATGACTGTACATTAACTTCACTTAATGTATGCTATCAAGAAATATATGACAGCCTTGTTTTGCCTTTTTAAACGTTCTGCTAAAATGCTACAGATTCCAAGGTCTCTCCACTGAACAGGAAAACAGTCGGAGTTCTGCATCTGGCTTATTGTATGACTCTTTAACAAAAATATTGTTTCAAACAATATCACAAGACAATAATTTAATTATTCAAAGCAATAAAACTCCCTATAAAAGTAACATTTTCTAAAACTTTATGAAACCACAGTTTTAGTTCTGCATAATAATTTTATATAATAATTAAATAATTAATTTTAATAATTAATAATTTTAATCATTTAATAAGAACTCAAACAACTTAGTAGCCCTAGGTAGCCCTGCTTGGCCAGTGATTTGGACCAGATGACCTTCAGAGGTATCTTCTACCTCAACAATTCTGTAATTCTGCAGTACATATGAATGAATTTTAAAGTCATTGAGCTAATAAAGAAGCAGTATCAGGTTATTCTCTTACCTGTTCCTTGATTTTAACTCTCTACTTTCATTATTAGAATGGTTGTTAGATGAGGTTTTACTTATCCTCTCTTCTTCAGTCCCTGACTTGCCTCTGTCTGGGTTCTCTACTTGAAGTGAGAGAGCTGCTTCAGTGCTAGATGTTATTTTCCTTTGATAAAATATTCTGTGGAGAAATCATTTAGGAATTATCTCTTAAAAGTAGAAGTGTTCAGCTACCTGCCTACTTTAATGAATGCTGCATCTCTGAATACTTTGTGTATCAGTTGTGTTGCAAAGCTTTTGAAAGAACATGCAAAAAGGCACAGCATTCATTATTTTAATACAATAATAGGACTATAAAGAGAATAAAAGTCATAGCATGTTTGTTTTCATCAGACGTGTGGGAAAATGACTAGTGGTAAACTCAGATAAAGCTAAGAAGTTATATTCACATTCTAGCAAAAGTTATAACACTATGGAAATTATAGGTTGAAATGCAATTGCTACCCTCTGGATGGGATATGGTCAGCATGTCCGACCACAATGCTGCCTTCAGTACGTGCAGTCAGCATACCACAGACAATACATCCTAAGGGGGACAAAACAGAGAGTGGAACGGAGTAGAGACGCCATGACCAGTCTCTGTCAAAACCCTTGCAGAGGAGGGAACTCAGTGGTACCTTGTAGCTGGTAAGTTGCATAGCAGCTGCTCAACAAAAGATTTCTTGCTGTTGAATCAGCAACTGTGGAAAGATCACAGATGCCCACCTTCATCCTAAAGGTTATCTCAGATGTAATACTTACATCACCCACCTCCGAGGTATGACCACCCACCAATGAACATGATGTATGACTAGCTCCATCTAAACATAAAGACGGTATAAAAGTAAGTTAAAAATGGAAAGAAGTTAGAGAAGAATGCATAGTAGCTCCTGGGATCAGTTAAGGGTCTGAACCTGTCTTCTGTCCCCTAGGGATGGCTGCTGGGTAAGAACCATATATATGCGTGCTGATTGATTATCCCAAGCTAGTTTTTGTTAGGGATTAGACCTTATCGGTATATTGCTTTGACTATGCTTTTGCAGCCAGATACTATCACTGGCAATCTTCAAACATTAATCTGTCAGAATTTTCTATTATATTAATAAAGAGTATTACTCCGTAAAGTGTTAATTGCGGGCCCTTCAAGGGTTTTAACAGCTACCGGCAGCAGTAACTCTCCACTTGCTTATGGAGACCCAGAACAGAGTCTCTCTTGTGCTGTTGGCATGTGTCCCTGAATCCTTCCTTTTGCTGACAGACCAATTAAAGGTGTGGAAACCCAGGAGAGGGGCCTTCTGTTTGCATGGGACCCTGAACAAGTCAGTTGAACCACTCTCCAATCCAGCAGGACTGCTCAGAGAAGGGTCCCCATAAAAGGGTCTCAGCTTTTCTGTGGCACTGACAGACTAATCAAACACAAATGGTTTGAGAAAATCTCTACTTTTACATGACAGAAGTGTTATAAATAAGCACAGGAAAGGAAATAATATCCATCTATTTCAATTGTCCGCAAGCGTAACAACTCTGACTAGAAAAATTCTGGATTAAGGAAAAAACAAAAAACAAAAACAGAAACACAAAGGAAAAAAAACACAGCAAAGGCAAGTTTCAAACCACCTTCTGTATCATCAATACATGAAAATTAGGGAAACAACAACTATTTATAAAAACTAGTGGTTACTTATAGGAAGAAAAAGAAATGTTTGGGGTTTTTAAAGGAATCCCACAAAGCACACACTCTTCTTCCTAGAATGCTATACTTACAATGGTTAGAAACTAGTTTTGCATTAAGAATATCAGATAAAAATCTAAGCAATACCTCCAAATACAAAGGAGCTCAACACCGATGACAGAGCTGTGTACATATCAAAATAATCAACATGGCACAGGAGATCCCTGGTCATGAATGAGCTGGCATGCCTAGCGTGCATGCCCCTCTCAGTATCTTACACTGAATATCTGAGGATTTTATCCTCAAAGTGGCATAACTTAACAATTCATCATCTGGAAAAGGTTTTCTCCAGCTTATAATTAATTCCTTTTTTGCTTTACTGTAATTGTAACCATTGGCTTCAGAGACAGAGCACTTAAGATCTTATTAAACTCCAAAGCAAGAAAATCTTGCTAGCTGTATTAACTTTAATATTATGAGGTAAATTATTTAACATGGGTCACTTAGAAAATGCCAACATAAGTTACACTAAGAAGTATTTCTTGCTATTCACTCTTCTATATTATAGGCAAGAAAGTAACTTTAAAATTTTGTTTCAGATAAATGAATGCCAAACTAAAGAATTTGTGAAACCCTTGTTATATGATGAAGATAATAAAAAGAAAGAAAAATTAACAAAATACATATTTTTGTCAGTCATGAAGGTACTGAAAAGAGATACGTCATTTTTGTAAACATGTTAGTCAAACCTAAGGCATTGCTAAAGGAATCATCTCATTTCTAACTCAGTTGCCTGACCACAGCATTAAGTTATCTGCTGTATGTACTATTTATACTTAAGAGTAGTCTTTTAGACAGCTGATACTAAAATGCTCAAGATGAACAGCAAAATCAGAAATACAGAACTTCACACAATAGGAAATACTAAGCATAAAAAGAAAAAGTTTCCTGCTCCTAAAGGCTTAATTTTCTATGAGGTAGTTCTAAGTCCAGGAGTGGGCATGAAAAAACATTAAGAGGCAGAAATTTCTTACTGTTTGGGAATAGAGCTCAGTCTTGCACACTGCAGAAATACTGAGCATTTTTCAAAGTACTAATTGGGCAAAGCGTGCAGGTGAGTGTCTCCACGATTTAGAAAACCTTGCATGAATGAGTGCAGACAGGGAGAAGTCAGCTCGTTCTAAGACTGGTGTACCTCATCCATCTGGAAGCAGCATCTTGATGTTTCAAAATTTGCATTTAATCAAGTTAGATAATGCTATTCCTACTATATAACAGGGGCTGTAGTATCCAGTTTGGACCAGACCAGGTCACCATAGGTAAGACTTATCAGGTCATAAATGGAATCGTCTGAAATATTCCATTAAAAATTCAAGACTAAATCACAAATATCTGTGAACACATAACAATTTTCCACTCCACATTTCAAATAAACCAAATAGATAGCAAGAAAAAAAGAAAGACTTACCTAATTAAATTACTTGGTGCTATTTTTAATAATGTTTTAAGGATTTTCTCAGTACAATACAAACATAAACCAAGCCTGAACTATGTGGAATTACTATAATAAAAAACACTAAAACCCAAAACCCAGTTTAAAAAAACACTCACAAGAACTACCACAAAGAAAAAAGAAGTCACATTCACCACTAAAACAACTTCAAGATTGAGAAAATATCTAAAATTCCCACTATTTGATGCAAAATCTGCAAGACAATTCCTCTTCACTGATTTAATGCTGCATGCATGTGAGAGGAAATACTGGCATTAATATTGACACCATCTAGATGATTCTAGTGTAATGTTGTTAGAAAAATTAAAATTTTGAAATACCTATATTTTCTTCGCTTTGCAAATATATTTTAAAGTCTTCCTTCCATTTTCTTTCCCTCCCTCCAGCTAACTTTGACTGTTTAGGTATTAGGTGAAAGTCAGTCTGCTGGTTTTGCTTGTTAAAGCTCTCCAGATTTCTGACTAGAGCATCCTTCCTGCTTATTGGTTGTGCTCTTCACAAATGTAAAGTGAAGATAGCGTGTAAAATTGTCGATTCTTGTAAGCACCTTGCATTGCCCTGCTCTGTCTCCCTCTTAACTTTCAGCCATAAAGTTTTCCAGACACCAATGTGTATCTTAAGTGACTCCAGCTGAAATGTGGCATTACAATTCACAGAATTTTTTACATATTTCAAAATTTTTATTTGGCAAAATTATGGGTCCTATATGGGTCCTATATGCCTTTAGGCTTATCAGTACAAAATTCAGATAAGTCCATTAACATAAAACTTTTTTCACTGCAGTTTACTGCCTGTGACTTCATAGAAAATATTCAGTAATTTCTTTAATTTCTTCTTTTTACTCTTACTTCTCCATCTCTTAGCTACTTGCATGTATCCTTTTGTTCCTCACACTTGGAACATTCTCCCTCAGACTCCCTAAATCCCCAATTACTTTACAAAACCCATTGCCTATCAAAAGTACTGACCAACTGTACTCTCAAAATTTAATATAGGCTACTACAGTCCTGGAAAGCTATAGTGAATATCTAATTTTTCTGATTAATATAATCTCAAGTGAAAGTTAAGAAAGAATTTTTTTAGGAAATGGAATGGCATGCTTCAGAATTACACCCACTATTCTAAAAAAGGAGCAAGATACTGCTGAATACTTGCCTCCTTCCACTTGTTGTTCTCCTAACATTCTTTCTATTGTCTTTATCTACATGCTAAAACTAATTCAGAAAGCTACAGCATATTAAAAATAATTTAAAATTTACTGCTTCAGTTTGTCATCTTTTTTTTTCTATTTTTAGTTTTTTTCTCATCATTCAAACTAAACTAAAATATTTAATGTGAGAATACCACATTTTAAAAAGTAATTTGTTTATTCTCTCTGTTAACCCTATTTATTTATCAGAAAATAAGATACTTTCCTAAGTGGGCTTGATAGATACTTACATTGACAAAACTTGCAAAATTTTAGGAAATTTGTTTTCAATGACCACTTGTAAGTGTAACTTGTACATTAAAATATTTTCTTATAGCATCTTGTAAGAATGGAAATTTGGTCAAAACATACATAGTATTTCAAAGGAAAGCTGATGTGACACCATAAATAACTCTTCTTGTCTTCTTAAAGTGGAAGAGTACATGAGATTTGACTGCGCTATTACACGTCAAACCTATGAGTTTCATTCCTTTCCAGTAAGCCATTGCATTTAGAGATTCCAATGTGTCTTATTATACGTGAAGCATAGAGTGGAATATGTAAATTGATTAATAGAGTTGAGACAAGATCTTTGCATGTTGCCTATGAGCCTTCTGTCAAAATGAGTAGTGCAGACACACTCTCAGAGTGGTGGAATAGCTGGTTCACTGAGTGAAAACACAGGTTTAATTAGGTTGCTAATGTGCTATAGGAGCACATTTTAGATCCAACAATAAAATGTAGGTACAGATCTTTAAACATGTTTGAAACTCATCTTGCCAGACCATTCCTTTAATCTGTTGAAATTCACACTTCAGTGCAAGTGGTTTTGTGTTTGGGTAAGGTCTTCCTATTCACTTTCTCTGCCGTTTTCTGAGGAAAAAGAACAATTCTCTTGGATTGTAAGTCAATTGTGGGTTTGTTCAGTGGCAGTTTTCTATATTAGGTAAACATCCATGTGAATGTATTCCTCTGGAAGAGTTAATGGAAAAATTTATTCCCAGTGAGTGACTTTTCTTTGTTTTCTATTTTAGAGATACATAGAGCTCACTGAAAGCAGAGTCAAAAATAGTGTATACAGAAGCCTGTGTTTATTAAAAAAATCGCAGAAAAGTCAAGACAGCTGCCACAGTTAAAGACAATTCTTAAAAAAAAAACTTCTATTTGAAAAGGGACAAAAGGAGACTTCATTTAAAATTTCTTTACTGCATTGTAAATGACGTCTGATGGAGGGTATAAAAGTATTTCCTTACTCATTTAGTCTGTGATGTACTAAGTTGTCTAATCACTGAGATCTATCAGAGCCTGACATGTCACTTTCCCTGATGAGTTGACTGAGAACAATCTATCACAAAAAGTATTAGTTTGATAGATATTTCTAAAAATATTTTTTGTAATATCATACAGAGACTGGTATGTTAAGAACTGGACAAAAGAAATCAAGTACAAGCCTCCTAAGGATTTAGGATAATTAAGAATATTTCATAAAGGGTTATCTGTCAAGCATGTCTGAACCTCCCGCTCCCATGCAATCTTTGGTTTTCAGTGGTCCTATGTTTGATTTTACCACATGTAGCATATGTCCTATAGTTCTCAATGGGTCCAGTGCTTGCAAGATGCCTCTTAGGAAGTGTGGTCAGTGATGAACAGAATGATCTAACTTTCTAAACACATGCGTAGCCTTAGTGAGGGGAGTAGAAGGTCTTAGCCAACAGAAGTTCCTGGTTGGTTTTAACTCCTGTTATCCTCTGAGCCGAGAAAAATCTTTTCCCTATGAAATAGCATTTTGAAGTGTTTTGGTGCTTAGTACTTCGTGAAATGTTTACAAAAGTTTCTCCCAGTTTTAACTCTCTCTGTGCACCTTCAAAACACCAACATCTCTGCTTCTGTCAACTCCAGCAGAACACTGAGGCAAGAACTAGCAAAGTCTCTACATTGCCTTACTCTTTCAGCAGGAGAGCATTTACCCATGAAACAAAACAAATTCTGTTGTGAAATTCTTCATTCCATTGTCATGGACTTACTCAGATTCGCTTTTGCTGACACAGACCATAAAGTAACATTAATGACACACCGATAAACACCATAATTGGATGCTATGCTTTTTATCAAGATACAATTTTTCATTAATATATTATACTTATTTAGGCATTTAATCATTTAGAACTACAAAAATGCTGCTTGCTGATGAGATGGAACAAGAGAGTGAAGTTAGTATGGACTCAGACTTTCCTTATGGAAGTGGATTTCCTGGTTTTATTCCAAAGTCAACAGCATTAACACACACAGAGCTACTCTTTCATTTCGTTTTTGATACCCTAATCTCTTCATTACTCATCCTTTTTTCTACATGAAACATTGCTAAAATAAGAGAACTCAACACGTCTCATGACCCAACAAAATCCTGCATTAACCTCCAAACACTGCACACAGACTGTGTAGTCTAGACTGAAAATTTAACAGCATTTCTATACAGCTATTCCCAAAAGATGCTCATACATACATGATACAGAGAGGTGACAATTTGAAATGCATTAAAGAGCAATGCACTTAATATATCTTTGTCATAAAGTTTCAGTGGGTCACAAGATATATACCTGTTATTGGCTACCAAGTAGACTAACTGAAGAACGGTAGTAAACACTAAGTCAGAATTTATTAGCGTTAATGGTGAGTAAAACCATGAAAACTTTTAGTGATGAAAACAAGGTGAAATTTTCAATGGGACTCTTTTTTCCTTAATAGCCTGAATATTAAATTTTAAATTGTCTGAACAGTTAAATCTAATGATTTCTCTATTAGAGTTCAGTTCCTAAATAATTTTTTAAAATGGCATTTAGGTCCTATTTTTCTGTATTTTTAGTGTAAATAAAAGTAAATAGTGTAAATAAAGCATAAAATGTAACAAAAGTAAAGAAGAGAAATGAGGGGATTTTATATTTAAATTACAAAAACAAAGAGAAACTTTTCAGAAATGCCACATTACTAGTTCAGTGTTCAAAGCCTATATTACTAAAACACTCTGTAAAACTACAGACAAAGAATCATGAATACAAAACAAGTGTTGTATGAGAATAAGGGAATCAGGTTTGAGCTACCTGGCATGGATTTTCCAATTCCTTTACCTTGAACCTACACCGGAAATGCAAATACACTTTATCAAAGTTTGTCGCATCATCATATATTTCACTTTTCTCTGAAACAGTTAAAGCTACCACAAGTTAGCAATGCTTTTTTTAGTTTCTGTTCAGCTTTCTCTGAGATACCTGTGACAGCCCATTGTCCTGGAGAAGAGTGCAGGCCTGATTCCTGACTAAGCTTTGAAGCAAAGATACTGCTGTGCAAGACCATAAGTATTACCATGCTCGAATCTTTTGCTTCTGTTTTCCTGGGCAATAAAAGCCATATTATTTGAAATGTACCGTATGTCACAGATGTATGAAGTATCAAGAATCATCTGTTAAATCTAAAGAAATGTAAAGCCATGAGAAATAGACATTAGAAGAAAGGATTTAAAATGTCTTACCTGACAAAAGAATGTTTCAGAGAAAGGTAAAATAATGAAATACCTTTTATTTTTTTCAGAAAAGCAACAATGATGAATTTACTCTGATTTAAAAAAGCGTTATCCAACAAAGATTTTTTTCTTTCAAATTATCATTATAAAGGAGCTAGATAGGTTTTCAGGCCTCTTTTTCTTTTCCTCAGAGAAAAGAACAGCTAAGTTTTTCTTTCTTTAACAACAACAATTAATTGCAATGTTTCAAAACACTCATGCTGTTGCTGGTAGTAGCAATTGAAGAAATGGTAAGTGTAATAACCATCATTAATTTAAAAAACAATAAAATGATGTCTCTAATGAAAAAATCAAGAAAGAATTTGAATCAAGGACTGAATGAGGGGAAAAAAAGGCAAAAGAACCCAAATACTAAAATATGTTTATATTTTTAAAATAAATACCTGTGATAATTTTTATGCAAATACTGGTAGCCAGTAAAACTTGATATGGAATTCTAGCCATTTATACTTTGAGCTCCTTAATACAAAAGTTACTGTTGTCGTATACCATTAAAAAATTAAAGGGACAACTAGAAAAAAGGAATGGTGCAACACTAGGTGAAACATTAGGCACATAGGAAACTAAGAATGATGGTTAGAGAGAATACAATTATACTTTGCTTTGCAGTTTTCTACTTATGTTTTTTCAGGCATGTTTGCAGGCAAGAACTCAAAGAAGCCTTAAGCTTTTCCTTTTTCCTCTTATTCAGTCAACCATGTGGCATGTGCTGCTCTGATGAAATATTTGCACTAAACCGAATGTAAGTACAAAGCATGCAGTGATGGATAGCACTGTCTTTCTTGGAATTTCTTTCTTTTAAATCAGGAAATTCTAAACACACTTCCCATTATGCTATCAAATCTCAGAATAACTGGATTAATTTGGAGTTTCAGCAATATCAGAGCAGTCACTAATTTTGCATGGAAAATAAATAAATAAATCCCACAAAGGCTTGTCACTTTTCCAGCTCCTGATATAATGTATTATTAAAAACAAATTATGGTGTGTCAAACTGCATCGTATTATGATGTGATGTGGATGTAAAGCAGACATAAATCCAAGACTTTGGGAAATAAATTTATGATGTCCTGTGTAACTTCATGTCATGAAATGAAGTCACAAAATTATTGTAGTGTATTACTGGAAGCAGCTTTATTTCCCCCCAGTATCATTTAAATTCTCAGCTGAACAAAACATATTCAGGAAAGGATTCTGATCCAGAATGAGGAAAAACCAGAAATATTTTTTCCCCTCTCCTGATCTTCCAAAGTTGGTTGTTTATTGATTTTTTTTTTTTTTTACCTAGACTTAGCAGAATTTTGAACTTCTCAGGTTTGGATTAACTTGGCAACAAATCCACTACCAGCTGACTATATTTTATCAGCTTCAATTGTATTAATTTGAATCAGTTGTGAATATGACAGAAAAAAGGATTTAAACTGTAAAGGGAAATCTTCTGGCACATTCTGCATTGCAGCTGCTTCCTGGCCTAGTATTTGCCCATGCTACCATAGTGTCAGGAAATCTTTGGAGCCCTGAGCAAAGGCTCCTCACTTGAAGACCATTTTGAGAGATAACTCCAGACAGACTAGCAAGCCAGCACCAACACTGCACTGTGAGCAACACTCATATCCCTCTATTTTCTGTGACAGTCATTTGGTTATTTGGTCATTTTCAAGGAAGATAATTCAACAGATCTTTGGCCAAGCACGTCCCTAATTTATGATACATATGGTAGACATTAATGTTTAAAAGTCTCCTTTAATGACACAGATTTCAGATTAATGCCTTTGTCTAATCTGCTATTATACTAAAACTGTTAGCTCTTTAGAGAAGGAATTGTCTTTTCTGTCATATTTGAATGTTTTGTCTAGAATATCTGTCCCCTGCTCAGACAAAGGGGCTATGCAAAATGGTATTGTGTCTCTGGAAGTGACCAGTACAGAATTCTTAGGCGACAGCTCAGGAAAAGTCAGATGAAGCATACAGTCATACTTCTCCAAAACACTATCCTGCATTTAGCCTTTTTATAACAGAGCCATTTCCCATTTTTCTACATGTAGAATATCTCTTGAAAATTCTTACAATACATATAATTACTTCTCATAAAATATGGTTCCAAATAGTGGACATCCAAATTACTGTGAGCTAACAAAGTTGTATTTCCAATTTAAGTGCTTCCTTACTATCCTTTCAGTGATACGGAATCATGGGCTTATCCTACTGCATGTAAGGCATAGCATAGATAGCATATATCATACATGGCACGTTTTAAATATTATCAGCTGTCTGATAAATTTACAAAAACTATTTTACAGGCCTCTCAAACCACAATATACATGTGTCCTGGTTTCAGCCAAGGACAGCGCTAATTTTCTGCAGTAGCCATGAGGGGGTACAGCCTGGAGATGCATGGGCGTGGCCAAGAGCCTAATGTTATTGTTATTCTGTACCATCTTACATCACTGCCAGAGGCAGGGGAGACAGACTCCTCTCTCACTTCCGAGAAGGGCGTTGGTTTTCTGGGCAGGAGAAAGTGTGGTGCGGTGTGACAGCTGGTCAGTCAGTATTCTGTCATGGTTCTTCTGTGCAAATAGTTTATTCGTTTTATACCTTTTGTTAATAATATTGTTGCTGTTACTGATTGTTTTTCTTATCTCATTGCTCTTTCCCATAAATTGTTCTTATCTCAGCCCATGATCTTTGCCATGTGTGCCTCTAATTCTCCTCTCCAGCCACTTGTGAGCAGAAGATAGGCAGAGGGGAAACAAGTGAGGAGGGTGTGGCTTTGGAGTCTCAGCAGGGAGGACACTAAACTGGGGAGGGTGTCCACCATTCCGAAACTACAACAGCCTTAATTGGAGTCAAATGTTGAGCCTGAAGGCTTGAAATAGCAACAGATCTGCCCTTAGCACAGTGGAAACCAACTTGATCTAAGCACCTGTGTGTTGGGTGTGGAGCCCCTGGTCACAATGTTGCCTGTCTGTTCATATGGGTGTGGGACCTAAAACACATGTTCTCCTATGTGCTGCTCACAGCACTCTTTTTCTGAGCGGAGAGTGGGATCAGGATTGCTTTGTCACTGTACTGTGATATCAGTTTATGACATTATAACATCAAGGGCAGTAAGGGTCATTTGGGATGTGTATTCAATGTCATTCTCCTGCCTTGGCCTTGGGTTATACGTCTGGGAATTCATTAATAATCATACTGTGATTTCAGCTGCCAGTTGGGTGAGCTCGCAGTGACCTGTCTGCTCTGATGCTGGGATATCATGGCCCACAGTATGAAACTAGATGGTAGTGAAGCCAAGCAACTGTGATCCCTGTCCCAGGATGTAGGCATCGACAAGGGGATTGTGAAGAGGACAGAAAGTCTCAGCAGGCAACTCCTGTCAAGTGTGAAGGAAAGGTGTTCTCTGAAGGACGAACTAGTAGTGCACCCAAGCAGATGGAACGCTATGGAGAAAGGTATCAGGTATCTGAGAGAATTACCTATGATGGAGGAAATTTATAAGGATTCAAATAACAAGCAGTCCCCTGTAGATCCAGATGAGATCCAGTGTGTACCATCCCTGTGGTGGAAGTTTGTATGGAGCATGCTATTGTCATACACCTACTCATTGGCATTGATGTCAATGGAAGAAGGAGTAGAAACAGTGCTTGATGTGACTCTGCTTCTAGCGGACAGGGTAGTTAACACCCGAGGCTGTACTAATTGAGCTGGCCCCGCCCAATCCAAACCTTCTTGTACTCTGTAAAAGGGAATAAATTCCCCATAGTGCATATGATAAATAGTCCTGCCTCAAGAAAAGGCATGCCCATCTCTGGGATTGTTTTTGCCCAAGGCACTGGGTGCTCTTGGTGGGTAATAGAGAGGGACCAGGAAACTCAATGTGCCCCTCAAGGGAATTCGATTTGGGGTGAGAACAGTCTGTAATGCTGAACTGTATAATATTGGTTGGTGAATGACACTGCCAGTGTATGCCAGAACTACCATGGACAAGGAGTATGGACTGCTCCAGATACACCAGTTGTGAGCTCCTGATGCACAGTGCAACCCTGACAGCTCACCACCCCTCCTGCCCTGAAGGATATCTAGGGCAGATAGAACCTGAAGTCATGGACTAAATGAACTCAACAGACATCTTGGAGGAACAGCCACTGACTATGAAAATGATACCTATGTTTGTGTATAGTTTTATATATATGTCTGTGTATATGTATATGTGTATGTATATGTATATGTATATGTATATGTATATGTATATGTATATGTATATGTATATGTATATAATTGGAAGGTGTAGCCACTGGGCATGATGTAAATGGCATAGAATGGATAATGTCCTGGTTTCAGACAACAGGATTAATTTTTCACAGTATCTGGGAGGGACTGGAGCCTGGAGATGCATGGGCATGGCCAAGCCCCTGATTCTTACTTGACACCATCTCATGTCCTTGCTGGGGCAGGAGAAAGGGGCTCTCTCTCACTTCTGAGAAGGGCATCCCTTTTCCGGGTGACAGAAAGTGTGGTGTGATGTGGCAGTCGTATTTTATCATGGTTTTTCTGTCTAAACCATTACTTACACCTTTTGTTAGTAATATTGTTGCTGTTACTGTTGGTTTTCTTATCTCATTGCTGTTTCCAGTAAGTTGTTCTTATGTCAGCCTGTTATCTCTGCCTTTTGTGTCCCCAATTCTCCTCTCCAGCCACCTGTAAGGGGAAGAGGAGGGTGAGAGGAAGCATGAGTGGCATGTGGTTTGGGAGTCTTGGTGAGGGGGGCACTAATTTAGGGAGTACCATTCATAAAGTATGACAACTTAGCTGTACATATACCCTCTTATTTGCATTCATGTGCAGTAGTCTGACCTTTCAATTCAAATACGCATTCATATTTTGAAATAGCCTGATTTTAGAATAGCGTGAAATCCATGAAAATACTAAGGATGAGTGTACCCTCATGCTTTAATTAACATTAGGTTAACCTGCAAAATAGTGAAATGTCAATTTCCGCTGACTACATGAGAGATAAGCTAGACCCTTAGGCAGGATATATGTGCTGTCCAATAGACTATAAATTAAATAAAAAGGTCAGTTGTATCATTCTGAAGGGATCCAAGTGTACATCAATAGTGGCATGTTTACTGGCTGCTGACATGTGAGCAATTGGGGAAGTGTAAGCCCGTAGTCAAGCAACAAGGGACTTCAGAGTACATATTAGCAGAAATATTTAGCATGAGACAAGACTAATAAAAAAGAGCTTATCTCCATTCCACCATGTGTATCAGAAATACGTGTTGCAAAGTCTATTTTCTAAGGCTATCAATAAAAAAAAATTGTTTCTAAAATGCAGTATTAATTTATCACAGAAAGAGCTTATGGCACGTTTATAATCTAATACACGAGTACCATAACAATAGTACTGTAAAAGATCTAATTGCTACAAGTGTTGAGCATGTGACAGTGCACTCTGTCAGTAGCATGTCGTGAGGATTGCTGATGAAGTAATTTCCTTCAGTGAACTGTAAAATAAAGCCCTCTGCCCGAGTTACTGTCTCATGTGAATGAAATTGACAGCATAATTCTAGAGTCTATTTTAGCCTCTGTTTGGTCAATTAAAAAAAAAAATAAAATGAAAATGAAATATAAGCTAGTGGTGGGCTGTCAAGCAATCTACTGCCACGCAAGAGCAGTTTTTAGACTTCCCCTTGGAAACAATGCTGTAACAGGGTTTCTTTTAAGTTTTCAACACATCGCACTTTTAAGCTCCAATAAAAAGAACAGAGAAGCATCTTTTAGTCCTTTAGAAATTCTCTGTAAGCATTGTAGAAGGCTTAAAATTAGTCATTTTTCCTGTGCCGTCTTCCACAAAAATAAAATACATTTAAAGTAGTTGCTCCCTGGGAGATACAAGCCATTATTGCTAGTGACCCTATCATTGAGGAAGAAAAGACTGCACACCAAAGATGCACATGGTATCTTCCAAAAATTATTGATGAAGATGTGAACAGTGTAATCTGTTTTTAAAAGGGGCAGATATTTGTTGCCTTCTCCAAAAGGGTTAAGAGTTTGTCATTAGCTTATGGGTCATAGATCACACTTGGAGCGCCTAAGCTTAAAGACACACTTCATTGAACTCCATCTAGCAAGCTTCATGCTTATGAAGGTGTTCCTCTTGATTGCTTTTTATCTGGGCTGCAGAGTGATTTGTTTGGAGGGTGGCATTGATTAAGTGCAAGAGAACCATGGTTTACTGTGACAGCTGCTAGGCCTGTGTCAACAAATCAATGGGGCTTTTTCGCTTTTTTTTGGTGCCCTTTTTTTTCCCCCTGGTATTCTTAGCTCTCCTGTTAGCATCCTGCTGTTACTGGAGATTAAAAACATCTTTATAGCTGTCTTATGATTTAACATTTTCTGATTTGTCAATCACATAAAATGTTTATTGGATGGGAAAAAGGGCCTCTGCTCCTGGATTCTCCAGGATACAGAGAATACATAGGAGTAAAGGGTGTACAACACCACAATATTTCCTCTAAAAAAAAAAGTTGCTCATTTCTACATAGATTAAAGCATGAATATCAAACTTGGCTTTGATGAAATCATGTGGAGGAAAGCTTTCTACTTTCTTTTCTAAAACACTTACCGCAGTCTATATTTCTGGTCATAAAGCATAGGTTTCCAAATTAAATAGCAATCAACTGACAAATAGCCTAATTTTGTTTTTAATAAAGTCACTTTGAACATTTACATTTTATATTTTATATATTTATTTCACATCAAACATCTCATCATAAATTTTCCACAACCTTGTATTTTTATTGTTATTTTCAATCTTTTTTCCAGATTTATTTTAGGAACAGAGCAAATTTTTCATTTAGGATTCTTACTTTTACTCAAATTTATTCTCAAAAACTAATTAAGGAGTCTATTTATAGAAAAGCAATTAAAACATTTTTCTGGTATATGGCAGGTACATAGGAGACAATGTTATCCACTTGCTGTCCAAGCAAGTTTGGATAAGGCTTTGAGCAGCCTGGTCTAGTGGGGGTGTCCCTGCCCATGGCTGGGGAGGTTGGAATAAGACAGTCTTAAAGGTCCCTTTCCACTCCTGCATATTCTATGATTCATCCATTTTATGTGCTTAATTTTGGGTCATAAATTGGTTGTTCCATGGTTAAGCACATATATTTTTATTAAATTAAAATTTAAAAATTTAGAATGTTGAAATGAAATGCAGAAGAGATAAATCATTAGTCTGATTTTTTTCAAATACCTAGTAGGAAAATGCTATCTGGTAACCAGGAAGAAGGAACCTTTTTGATTCAAAGAAACCTTAACATTAAATATGCATCCAGAAAAAAAAATACAATGCAAAGGAAAAAAATGTATTGTCAAGTTGAAGTTACACTGTCAATAATAGAGATAAAAGAACAGCATAAGATAATTTTAGGGGGTGCTACAAAAATCATAAAACATCATTGTATTGATGTTTTCCTTTTAAAATATGAATGCATGGACATAAAATCCTGATGAGTCCAGTAGTTTGGATGAGTCATCTAAAGGTGTAAGTTGTTCTAGAGGAGCTTAGACAGGCAAAATACTTTCACATGCAGATGGTATAAAAGCCATCCTTGGAATCCCTCATCTTCCAGTTACAAAAGATAAATTGAAGTGAACACAAAAATGCACTGTTGCATATAAAAACTGTTCCATTAGAGTTATACTCATAAAATGTTCAAATATATTTATATATACATAAAATTTCCACTTAGTGAAAACACTGAGAATCTGAAATAGCAGGATTTTGTTGCACAAAGAAGTGCTCAGAGAGTGCTTGTGGATAAAGAGGATTGCAACTCTTATCTTTGCAAAAGATGCCCCAAGAGGCAAAACACACATTTTGGAAATACAACAGAAAAGACAGCAAAACAAATGGGCTTTTACCATCAACTTTTGTAAAATTTCTGGCAGTAGCCAGACCTTTTAAGTTATACGTATTGCAGAAAAGCAGCTTCAGAATACAACTTCCCTATGTCCTGAAAGCTTTTACATAGTAGCAAGACCTGCAAGCTTGACCATGTTTCAAACAGGTATTATACTACTGAATAATCAAAAGTAAGTGGTGGTGGTAGGAGGTGGAGGGTGGGGTGGAGGTCATGGGGTTGTGTTGTTGTTGGCTGTTTGGTTGTTTGGTTTTTGTCTGTTTTTATTGAGCTGAAGTATTCCCTTATATCCAGTAGCATACAATGTTACATCAGGCTGGTGCCGGTTCCCCAGGGCTCAGTTTTACGGACAATTCTCTGTTGTGGTTTGACGCAGGTTTAAACGTCAAGCTCATGAAATCTATCAGCATAAGGGGAAAATTAAAGACTATTGAGGAAAACAGGAAAACTACAAGGCAAAACATGTTTAGACTTGAACAGCTGCAGTATAAAGAAAGTTTATTGCTAACAGAATTAATAGTAAAAAAAGAAATATTAAGAAATTAAAGGAAACACGCCTTTCTTCCAGCACCCCCTCTTTCTAACCCACTTGCACAAAGGATAACAAAACATGGGATTTGGTCACTGTTACAGTTCTCAGAAGTCTCTTTCTTATGCTTAAGGAAAAAGGTTTCTTCTGCTATGCCGTGGAATTCTTCTCAACTCAACAATCCGCCCAGTAAATACAATTTGCCAAAGTGAAAAAATATCTCTCCCATGAAAATCTCACAGTCCCTTCACACTGCCAGTCATGGGCCACAACATGGGGTTTTTAGTCTTTTTAAAGATGAATTATTCTAGCCTGAAAATAAAGGTTCTCTGCTTCAAAATCTGTAAAAACTTCTTCACAGCTATATAACCTGGCATAGGCATTTCTTATTCTCACAGGTGTGGATTTTCCATCTCCCTATGTACTTCAAATGGAATAAAGAGACAAACAGTTTGTGATATTACAGTTTTTTTACCACGGCCTGCAAGAAGCATTTTTAAGCTCCACGCTGGGTGCACCTCCGCCTTCTTTTCCCGCTGCCATCTTGGCTTCATCCCATGTGACCTACTTTCCCTTTCTTTCTGACCTTGGAGCAGCCATGTTCTTCTCCCTCATGTGACTTGCTTTACTTTTCTTTCTTGCTGACTTGGAAGAAAAGGTGTCCTTGTCAGCTGCGTATGATGTTCCTTTCGATTCAGTGTGAGCTGTGCTGGCTGCAGAGAGGAGGCTCCACCAGCCTGCGCTGGCTCTGCGCGGGGCCGCGCGTGTGGAGGAGAGGGGAGGCCTGCCAGTCCCCAGAAGCCACGCCAAGTGCTTTTAGCTGTGCAGCAGTTCATGGCTGGTTTTTAACTGCCTGTGGCTCCGGGATGGCTTCCCCACAGTGACCCAGGGTCCGTGCCACTGCACCAGGGGAGGGGAGAGTGGAAGGGGGCCCAGCCTGGGCCTGGGACAGGCCCTGAGCCTCCCCCCGGCTCTGGAAGCTGGAACAAAGAAGAGAAGTTCCTGCCCCAGTGTGCTGTTTAAATATGCAAATCACAAAAACGCCATTGGCTCTGGAACTTGTCCATCAACTCAGTTTCAACATACTACATGCCCTCAACGCATGGAATCACAGAATAAGTTGGGTTGGAAGGAACTCACAGGGATCACTGAAGTCTGACTCCTGGCCCTGAACAACACACGAGTCACACCGTGTGCCCAAGAGCATTGTTCAAATGCTCTTTTACTCTGTCACGCTGATGCTGTGACCACTCCCTGAGGAGCCTGTTTTTATAAATGATCTGGACA
The DNA here is from genome assembly GCA_013399875.1 of Gymnorhina tibicen. Classification (NCBI taxonomy): domain Eukaryota; kingdom Metazoa; phylum Chordata; class Aves; order Passeriformes; family Artamidae; genus Gymnorhina; species Gymnorhina tibicen. The sequence goes on along the minus strand of VXAZ01000954.1, from coordinate 27,157 downwards.
CAGGAACCAAATGTATGCTACTTGAGTTTAATGAAGGTACTAAACTTCAGGAGGAGCTGTGGATTCTCGTGAGGGTGGAGGGGCCTTACAGAGAGATCTGAGTAGGCTAAAGAGCTGGACAGTCACCAGCTGTATGAAATTAGAGAGTAGAGTTCTCCACCTGGGATGGAGAAATCTTTATTTTATACACAAACTGGGGCATGGAAGGCTGGAGACCAGCCCCATGAAAAGAGATGTAGGGTCTTGGGTTGATGGCAAGTTGAATATAAGTGCACTGTCTGTCCTGGCAGCCAGGAGGGCCAACCAGTCCTGGGTGCATCAGGCACAGCATCACCAGCCAGGCAAGGGAGGTGACTGTCCCACACTCCTCTGTGCTGGTGCAGCCCCACCTCAAGTCCTGTGTGTGGTTGTAGGCACCTCAATATAAGAAGGATGTCCGACCATTAGCGTGTATTCAGAGGAGGGTGAGCAAGATGCCTCCAGGGCAAGAATTCAGAGGAGTGGCTGAGGTGACTTGGGGGGCTCAGCTTGGAGAAGGCTGAGGGATGACCTCATGGCAGTCTCCATTTTCCTCAAGGGGTATAGCCAAGGGGGAGCTGCTGATCTGGTGAGCAGCAATAGGACAAGAGGAAACAAAATTAAGCTACATTAGGGAAAGTTCAGACTGGAGATTTGGAAGTGTCTCTTTATTGAGAGAGTGGCTGGTCACTGTAACTGGCTACCCAGGGAAGTGGCTGAGGCACTAAGCTTGATGGAATTTAAGGAGTGTCTGGGCAATGCTCTCAGTCATACAGTTTAGTTTTAGGCAGTCCTGGAAGGAGCATGGAGTCAGACTCAATGGTCCTTATGGGTCTCTTCTCACTTGAGATATTTGATGATTCCATGATTATATGCAAGGAGTCCTACTTGCAGTTTCTTTCCAATCCTCAGTCAATTAGAAAAGAATATAATGACAGTTTTTGACAACACATCTATATCTCCACATCCTCCATGCAAATCATCCAACCTGTACCTGATTATCTGCTTCTATCATATGTAAAAGAATACATATTGGAATAGAAAGGAATTTCATCACTAAAATTTAAGTTCATCACTAAAATTGTTCATCACTAAAATTTAAGGGCTTTAAAACTGTATCCACTTCTGAATATTTATCAAAATACAGCCACTCACATGCCACAAAAACTCTTCATCCAATTTTCAGCATTTCACTGTGTTTTAAATTTAAAAATTACGATTCTGTTATTGTCGAGAAATTTTGAAGATATTAAATAAACCTATATAAAGATTAACAAATTTCCAAACTGTTGAAATTCTATGAACAAGTAAAAAATGTAAAGTTATCTCAGTGAAATTTTACTTCAGATGCTTATTGATGAAAATGATGAAAAAATCAGATTTTTTTTTTTTATGATACATAAGAAATGACTGGAAGGATCACGGATATTGCCTGTAGAAAGTGCTCTGAGAAATTGTTTTTTCCTCCAATTAAGAAAAGTTACATGTGTGAGGCCTCGATGAACCTTCTGAGACTTCTCTGGCTATCAAGACCAAAACAAATTGTGGTCACTTTTTATGACATTTCCACTCAAGTAAGTGTACTATTGATTACCAGAAACTTCAAGCTAATAAGAAAATAAACAAATTGAAAATAAACAAATTAAAAACAAACAAACACGCCCAACCTGAAAAATAAAAACCTAAAACACCCCAAACCCTCAAACCATCAAAAAAGTCCCTAAAAATCCACAAAAACATGGACTGGTGAGATAAATATACGTCTCTATATTTTGTCATCTTTGTGTGATGAATGTTAGCCTACTCATAGGTTCAGGTATAAATGATTTACCATTGTGACCCCTTTCTGGAATCCAGTTTGAGTCAAAAATAGAAGAGAAGGGAACTATATTTACCATGCAAATTATCTTATACAATGATGGCCTCATCATTAGGTTTTCATCCGAGATGCAGATAAGGATGACTGGAAACTTAAAAAATGTACAACTTTTAAAGAATTTGTGACAATTTTAAAAATGTTTGAATCTACCCTGCTATGTTTGTACCACTTATAAGCAAATTTCAGGGACAGATCAATTTTATGAGGGTCTTTAGGTACCAAAAAACTATTAAAAATGCGAAGGCAAAAGGTACTATAATTTCACTTCTTTTTTGCTTTGAAGTTTAAAAAAGGTTCTCCAGTTAAACCCTATGCAGTCAACAAGGGACAGGAGAGCAGTTCATTAGAAATCAAGAAAAATTTTTTGTGCCTTTTAACTGCGAGAGAGTAGGGATCTTCCAGCAAAGTGACAGTGCAGTTCAGGTAAGAATAGGAAACAGAAATGCTATTTTGACCACCAAGCTTCCTCTGTCAATTTATGATATTCATTCTGCCCTTAAAGCTTCCAGTATCCTCAAACAGCTAAACATTGTTACTTGACATTAGTATCATGATGACTATGAGAATGCACATAGGCTGCAGTACCACAGGCAGGCTGTGCTGCCATCGCAAATTTACCTGAATTTCTCAGAGCTCCAACTAGGTACAGCAAAGCAAAAGCATTGATGACTGCTGTCGTATGTGGGTGCTTCCCACTCCAGGAATTGAAGTTTCCCCATCCCAGCTCTAGCTGCACTGCAACACCTTAGAAAATGTCATTCCTTGCTTTCTGTCAGGTTATTCCTACTTTTAGTTTCCTTAGTTAGACTTTTTACAGCAACTAAGTGAAAAGCTATGTTCAATCCCATTGCTGAGCTTCTCATTCGGAGTAACAATTCAAAACTGTCTTACTCACAGCCCAGGTGACCACTGGACTAAATGGAATAATGGAACAATGCTATGGTTTCCTTGTTTTGGTCTTCTAAATGACTTCCCTTATGAATATAGCTTGAAAGAATTCACTTTGGAGTTGTGAACATGTCTTGCCAACAAAAACTTACTTATTTAGGTTATTTTACCTTTTTTTCAATAGCTATTACTTCACTGAAAATTTCTTTCTGGTGAATAATTGGAAGAGAACATTAAGAAGAATATTTTTTTTTTAATAAATGAATATCACTGGTCTAGTTTCACTCAAAGGAGAAACATCTACCTTTTCTAGCCTGAGGATGGGCTGAGAAATATTACAGAGCACTGCTGTGCTCTACTGTCAGTTTTCAATTTTACAGTTCTTTTGGCAGAGTTGCACCAGGAGCAGTCACATATTTATGCTTGTGTAGATACATATATATATCTATAGATATATACACATACAAATATATATGTGTCTTAAAATGTAAAAAGTAGTAATGGGAACTTTTTCCTTGGAGCAAAGAAAACAAGCATCGGGCAAACCACTAGCTCAGTGACTTACAATGAGAGGTGAGTTTGGACACAAGAAAAAACTAAATATAATTTTTCTGTCACAGCTTCTGCACCGAAGTGCAGAGTCTGATCAGTCCAGAATGCTCAAACTCCACCTTAGACAGTTCTCTCTCCTTATTAGTTAAAGTTGCTGCAGTAACAAACGTGTCTTTAGTACTTGTGAGGGCTTTACCAAATTAAAGAGTAATAACAGAACTTCCATCCCATTTCAGTGCTATTTCCACATGCAAAATACAATACTTCTGGATTTCAGATCACTGTGTTCAATCTTCCTTTCCAGAAAAAAAAGGCTCTTACTTAGAAATGTGAACTGACTAGAGAGTTATAAAAATTTTATTCTAAGGTCTAAGGTCTTTGTTTTACCTGAGGCCAGTTACTAAGAAAGGTAATACAGGGAAGAGAAATACTTCTCATCAAATATCTGATACCATTTTTTCAACATAGTTCTGAGAACATCTTCTCAGTTGCCATAAAGATCTTAAGTGTTTCATTAGGCCTTTTAACCAAATTCTGCTTCACTGCTATTTGTTCCTCCAAAAGGAGGAGTAACATTCCTTCATGGGAAGGTGGCCCTTTAAGGTGAAAATTTTCTGGGTACCAAATACCTTATGTCCGCACCAGGTTTGCTTGTAATCACTTCAAAAACTTCAAGATTACCTTGGAACAAAAATGTACTTTTAAAAGTTTTACAGATGTAACACCAACACTTTCAGAATCATTATGTTTTATGGAGGATAATCATCAAGTATGACACCCAGAAAACAGATACTGACCCTCAATATCAAAGAGAAAGTAATTTAAATCAATTTAGCCTTTCAGGACCACTGATAAATTAGAAGTGTTTATATAAATGCTGTTTTACTGTGTGATCATAGAAGGTACCACTAAATATATAGTTTGTAAAGGACAGGTAATGTATAAACCAAAGAATTTTATAAAAGTTTCATTTCAAAGCTGTAAATGTGGCAAATTTAAGTTTATTTTCTTCCTAAATGTTTATAGCATCCATGCACCTGATTTATACTAGTGAATTATTAGAGTCCCAGTTACACTCACAAATGCACAAATGTGTGATATGATAGAATATATTCCCACATAGATTAAGTAACATCCTGACAAATTGCTGTAATTTTAATACAATATTAATAGTAAAATTAAATCCAATACATAAATGCACATGCTTTGCATTTTTTAAAAAATGTTTTTTTCATGTAGTCTAACATTTATCTTTAAGAAAAGATATGACAGGATTTAAGCACATCCTGACCTGAACATTTGATCAAAGTAGGTTGTAAAATGGTGAGTGAGAATTACAGAATCACAGAATCCCAGAATTAACTAGGTTGGAAAACACCTTTGAGATCATCAAGTCCAACCTATGACAAAATACTATTTTATCAACTAAACATGGCACTGAATGCCACGTCCAGTCCTTTTATAAACACCTCCAGGGACGGTGACTCCACCACCTCCATGGGCAGGCCACTCCAGCACCCAATCACGCTTTCAGTGGCGAGTTTTTTCCTAATGTCCAGCCCAAAGTTCTCCTGGAGCAGCTTAACACTGGGTCCTCTTGTCCTGCCAGTGGTTCCCTGGGAGAAGAGACCAACCCCCACCGGCTGTACCCTCCTTTCAGGCAGCTGTAAAGAGTGATAAGGTCTCCCCTGAGCCTCTTTTTCTCCAGGCTTAACAGCTCCAGCTCTCTCAGCTGTTCTTTGTAGGACTTGTGCTCCAGACCCTACAACAGCCTTACTGCCCTTCTCTGGACACATTGGAGCATCTCAACATCCTTCCTAAACTGAGAGACCCAGAGCTGGACACAGCACTCAAGGTGCTCAATTATGTGGATGATACTGAAAATCAGATACCTATCCACTCATGATCTATGATAAAGGCACCAGGTTTTACTACCTAGACAGTTTACTTGCTTTCTGATGTCTTTTTATGTGTTGACTTTCATGCATCCAGATGGCATGCATCCCAAAAGCAATACAATTTCCTTTTCAGGCCATTAGAGATGTAAATACAGAAAATACACATGCACACAAGTCCTCAACAAATTGTTACCCTATTTCTATGTATAGTGTTTCTCCATTTTAAGTAATGAAAATCTTAAAGGTGTAATGATAATGATTACAGAATAAGCATATACAGAAACTTTTACATTTTTTATTTCAATTGTTGTTACATAACAAAGAGTGTCCAAGGATCCATTAGTGAGGTCGCACCAAACAGAAGCAGTTGTGTTCTGCACCTGCACAAGTTTTAAGATCCATATCTAAATCAAGTCCAGCAGAAGACCAGTGTGATTTTTTTATCTTACCCATAACATACTCCAATTCCAGCAGTGGTTTCTTTCTTCTTAAAAATTACTAGCTTTATTATGAGGGCTCCGAGACTAGTGTTACTTTGCTTTTCACATAATTTAAACAAATTTATCACAGCCTTGTCGTAAAAATGACATCCCCTATATTGAATATTTTATAAGTGTATAACACTTATATCCACAAATGCATGTCTCCCACAAATGCATTTAGTGGTTGACAGAATAAAGAAGTAGTGAGATTAAACTATAGACAAGTTAAAAACTGAGGCTGTCACATAGCTAAAAGCTAAAATTAGACAATGTTTGAAGATAAAGAATTAATTCTGTCTTTGAAATCCACTTATCATGGACTTTATCAAATAATAAATCTTAACTGTTACAAAATGCTATATTTTCCCCTGTTATGCTTTGTCACCATTGACATAGTGAAAAGATGTATTTCCAAGTTCACTTAAATATTTATATAATGATATTTCTGTATTTACATGTTTGTGAAAAAACTATGTACTTAAATATGTATGACTTGATAGGTGATTCAGGTTTTGGTGGGTTCTACAAGGTGATGTACCTGCATCAGGTGAACAAAGAGTCACTGACAAGCTGGACGATATGTTTATCAGGATCACCCACCATGTGGTAGCATTATGGATCTATCTGTGCATAGCAAACCTTAGTTCTCTATCAGTCAACTTTACATTAGTAAAAAATTCATAAACTGACAGCCTCATTAATTTAATTATCAACATGATGGGTTTCAGTAGATCCACTGGGGACTTTATTATGTACAATTGTATCTTTGAGAGTTTCCTGTAACCCACAACTCTAATGAAGCCAGGGGTTCAAACAGCAGTCTTGCCCCAAGCAAAGATACTTGTTCTGACACTGTATCCCCAAAAGGGATCTATTGTAAGGCTCTGTGAATCTATGAATATAACCCATCAGTAATTCCCTAAATAAAATACAGTGGATAAACTGACAAACAAAATGTTTCTCTTACTGCAGATATTTTTATATGCTTTTGGGGTTTCTTCAAACACATTACCAAGGTCAACACTGTTAATGCCATATTGAAGGGAGGCTTGCTAAAGGCTCAGTAGCAAGCAGCAAAGCAGTAGGGAGAAAATAATAAGTTCTGAAATCACTTGCCACTTGCAAAACTTAAAAAAAGTCAAAATCCATTTACATTACAATATTGTTGTCCTCATGCTTCATGCACTGAAAGTCAAAAAAACCCTGTCAAAGTAGTATTTCTCAGCTATTTCTTCTCTGTTATTCAATGAATATGAAAACAAATATAACCTGTCCAAAATGAATGTGACAGCTAGTATTTCCCAAAGCAAAACCAAGAGCTAGATATGAGGAGTTTAGGTGTACAGGCAGCTTTAGGTCATAAAACCGGCAGTAACATAACTGGGACATGAAATGGAAATTGAGCTCAGCAACACTATGACATTATGCTGGATGAACTATTTTTGAAATATTTATAAAATATGTTCAGATCCAACAAGCCTTTTTAAAGGTGCTGGAAAACCTCCTGTTTCTACTACATTATTTATTAATTTGTTTCTCTGTTTATTTACTGAAATCCTGGGTATGAAATAAAATCTAGTTTATGGGAACAGAGCAACTGACATGACTGTTTTCTTTAAAGACATTTCATTAAAACTCCGTTACCTAAGAAAGGTATGTTTGTAGAGATGCGTGATACATTTACATGTAAAATAAGTAAACTTCTTCCTGAACAAAATAGAGGACAATAAGCTCCTGAATCACCTCACTGGGTCCTGACACATAGTTTTTCCCTACCATCTTTTTCATGGGTAATTTGGATCCAGTTTCTGGGAAATAATAGATTATGTTAACAGTCTGAAAAGCCTATACAAGTATTATCCATAGTCTTTGAAATGTTTTGACTACCTGGATTTCCAGGGATATTAGCAACCTGTCTTTTATTATAGAACAGAGATCTAGTCTCTTCTGTTAACACATGCAGATAGATTAAAGGCAAATATATTTTTAAAGTTTAAAATTACCTCTTCACAATGAAAATCAATCTCCCCAGGGATTTCACTGTTGTCATTTTAATCTTTATAGCTGTTTACTCTTAAAGACATAGCACATCTAATTATGCTGTTACTGGAGGTTTTTGTAGTCTCATGCAGGTGATTAGCACTTGAGAAAAATTCTGTTTATATTTCCATGGGCTACCTTTCCTCTGGAATATGAGATAAGCTGATGTGCAAGTTTAGAGATCCTTGTATCCTATTTTAAGGGAATAATACCAGTAGTATACATTTGTAACTTGCTTAGAAAATTAAAACAACAATTTATTTCTGTAAAATAAAATTAGAATAAATATTAGCAATGCTTATAAAATTTCTTTACCTAAGTGAAATTTCAAAATGGTTTACTAACTTATTGAAATAGAGCTATAGTTGCAAATTATGCTTAACTGAATATTTTTATCTATCCAAGAGATTAAATTATTAAATTACTTCTATCTTTGAAAAGCAAAATGAAGGAAAGTTTTTCAAGATCATTCAGAATTGCTGTATCACTATTTTCAACTTTCAGTGTTCCCTGCAGGAGATGAACCTTGTAGTAATATTTTCAGTTGTAGACAGCAATGGACATTACCTATTGCAGATCAGTATCAATATTTTCATTATTTTGAATTCATGAAAACTTATTACTCAGACCATAACTCCCTCCACTTTTAAATGTTCAGATCAATGTGGTTTTCCTCTGTTTCAGGATATTTTAAAATATATAGATAATTTCCTATTAAAAAAAAAAAAAGACTGATATTTCCCAAAGAAGTATAGAACTTGTCTTGAAGAGAAAAAAGAGCAAAACAAACAAGTGCAGCATGCCCAGCAGATGAGGTTGCATGGCCAGGCACCTGCCATGAGCAAGCCTTCTTGCAGGCTTTGGAGACTCAGGGTCACAACTCTTTCAGACAGAAGATTAACCCTTAGATAGCAGCTGCAATTTTTTCCAGTTACCTCTAGACAGCTCAAAGTCTGGTGATATCCTCACACTCAGCAATGCTCTTTATTTATCCCCAGTGGTCAATGCTGGTTTACATTCTGAGTAGAGCAGAACAATCATCTTCCTTTGAAGTTTTCTCTTCCATTGGCTGTGGCCTTCCCTTGCCCTCTTTGAATCTTCCAAAGTGTCAATCTTTCTGCTCTGTTCAATCACGACAGGTTTTGCTATCTAAATTCCCTGCAGCAAAAAAAGTGCATCACATTTTTTTCTGTTCTGACTATTTAGAGATTATAAGGCTTTTAGCCTCTGATTATATATTCATATGGTACTTGGAACAAGAAGCCCAGAATTGACTGACATCTTCAACAACCACATAATACAAGCAAATTAAAGCTAAAAACTATAAATATAGTATAAGAAGCATATTTTCCCATAAATTAAACTGCTACAAGGCAGTAATGGTGAAGGCTGTAGGCTCCAAACAGTATCATCACAGTTGTTAGTTCAATTCAAATAAAAGTAGTTAAACAGATATTGTTTCCACCTCTCGCACCAGTGCTATTTAGAGGACCACAGCAGACTTTCTTGTTGCATTGTCTGAAGTATAAATGTGCCTTCCATCTTCAAACTTCCCTGAACAGCCTATTAGAAAGTGCTCGTGTGGTGCCTCAGGTAATATGAGACCTTAGTGAATATTAAGAATGCTGCTGAAAATCGAAAAGTTTTAGGCAAAGAATCTTCAAAAGGGTTTTAACCACCTTCTCAAAACTGAAGAGTTTACCTTTAATAAAATTGCCATTTGAATATTTGTGAATATTTATCCTTTTAATTTGACTTGAAATTTCTTTCTTAGCATTTTTACTTTGAGTCTTAAGCTACCAAATAAATACCAAAGTTTAAACAGCAGTGCTTGGTGTTCAGATATATATTTGCGTGACATCTCCCTGCATGACTCAGACTTGCATATGTATAGAAAAGTGATATGCAGATTTGCACATGCACTTTAAAAGTTTTGTGTTAGCTGTGTGAACAGTATTTTGATGGTATATTACAATGTTATTTTTACAAAATAGCAATGCATAGCATACCTTAACTAGAGTTAAATGAACTCATCACATTCATTAATAGTGAAGTGTCTGTATCAAACCTTTTTGGTAAGTTAGAAATAATTTTTAACACTTTTGACAATACACATCATGACAGAGCTTTTAAGTATTAATACAAAGTGCTGCATTATATATCACTTAAGTGAGAGATTTCATATTTATCTTATGCTTCATTAGACATCTCTAAGGTAGGCATAAATATTTTAAATACTGTATATGTACATATATCTATGCATATATTTATGTGTGAGCATATGTATGTGTATTATGTCTAACTATATTTATATACAGATACACTTACTCATCTTTTCCTGAGGCTGATCAAGTCCAATTCAATTGCTAAGGTTTTGACTACAGTTTCTACGTCTTCTCTATTTTTCTTTAAAAAGATAATTAAAAGATATTCCACTCAATATAAAATGTTCGCTTGCTCTTTTCACAGATCATCAGACATCAAGGAACTTCTTATCTTCCCCATCTAAATGAATCATTAGCACTTTAAATAATTCTTGCTCAAAATACTATACAGCATATACCCTTCATGGTATGTGCTCCAAGGCTGTTTGTAGATTGCATTTAAGAAAGTTATACTGATATTAACCTTTTTTTTTTATGTACAGGGAAATATTTTTGACTGGGAATTCTAGAATTTTGATTTTTGATTTGGAATTTGAGAATACATCTATCCTAAACTCATTAAATACTGCATACAAATAGAAATGCCTTCAAATGACACATTGTTCTTATTTATAAGATAATTGACTTTTCAGTCAATCCTTTTACAGCAAATGGAAGGTCACACTACTACTTTTACCAGAAGCAGCAATCAAATAAAATTCCTGTGTAAATAATATTTAGAGCTGAAGCCATATTTCTCCACAAATGATTCCCAATAATTTCTTTAGAAAATAAATTAAAAACTAAAAAAAAAAAAAAGACACCTAGAAGAATTATTTTAAATTCTTTTTGTAAAGATCACTTATGCCCTGGTCTATTCCTCCCTAACGGGTACTATTTCCTCCCTAGTGAATGAGTAAACTCAGGCAGAGTCCTGTAGGAATCTGTGTCTGCCTGAAGAACAAGCATTTCAATTGTATCCAGCTATTCAGATACATGTTGAGCCCTTTTGGTATATAATGGACAACAGATCAGGTCTCTTCTATTTATTTAGTTATCCACTAATATTGTATGAGTAACAGAATGCTAGAATGCTTTTTTCTTCCCCCCACCTTTTTTTTTGTCTTTAACTTATACTGGTTCAATACGACAGTAACAGATGAAAGAAGTCCTAAAATCTTCCCTTTTAAAAGGAATTCAGCAAGGAATTCTCCCCTTCTGCTTTTGCTGTATGTCCTACCTTCTCCTTGTACACTCACAAATGCAATGACACTACAACAAGAACTATCTGCCATATTTCCAGGAGAAGGATGGTGCAACTCAGCCACCACACCAAAGAAAACATTGGTCTCCTGAGCCCGATTACAAGGGCCTCTCACCTTTCTCCAAGTGTAGTGGCACAGAGTGGATGCTGCTTTCAGAGGGGCAGAGATACTCCTGCTGCAGAGCCATTTCTCTGTCATGGAAAGGAATGTGTGTGGACAGTTGTCTAATGTGCATTTATTTACAGGGGGTTTTTTTGATGAGTAGAATTTACTGCAGATTTTACCACTTCCAGTATAAAAAAATCTTCTGTTCTAGCATTGTTTGTGATTCCAAAAAATAAGATGTTTAGAAACACAATTTCCATTGGAACTGTTCCACTGACTGCTGGGTGTTCTTAGCTGTGTTTTCTAACATTCCCTGTGGGTTTAGAACATTCCCCTACATCAGTAGCACTACTAATGTGTTTTCAAGCTTGTCTTTGTGACTGCACAGGCTGGATCCTCACATAATTGCATGATTCCCAAAGGAAAGACTGCAGAACTAAAGCTGTAGTGTGCACACACAGTTTAGTCCTAACTACTACAGAAACTCATCATAAAGGGTTATGACAAAATGACGGGTTTGTAATCTTTATTCCATAAACATGCTATAATTTCTGTCTTTCAAAATATGCCACATATATGATAGCTGAGAAAGAACGAAACAGCTTTTGGTGAGGAGCTATCTCTTTTTTGCTGTCCATATAATTCCTCTAGGGAAAAAGAGCCAAAATTACCACTCTGCTCAAAAGGGTTCTGGCTGGGATGGGAAAGAAATTCCCATGCACAGAAAAAAATCATGACATTTATGAAAATGAGTGTACCAGAAAACCACCACCAGCACAGTAAGGGTACAAGCTGCAGGTACTATCTGTGGACCATTTGGAAAGAAGGTAGATCCTACACAGCAGTGACACCAGTTTTAGAAATATCCACATTTTATTACTTCCGAGGTGTATGCAGCATTTTTAAATAATTCTAATCTCTTCTAGAGAAGAATTTGGCATGGGTACTTCCCCTTACCAAGTGGCAAAAGAATACAAAAAATAACTGCAATTATCCCTCCCATAATCTTCACAAAAGTGAAGTTAAGGCCTCAAGGCTTGCTTTTAATCACAACCAAACTGCATTCAAAAGCAGCTTGATAGAGAAAATCTTTTAGGAGTCAGAAGCTACATTTGCATTTTCAGAAAGATATGGTCATTTTAGAGGCATATTGTTACAGGTAACAAGCTGCAGTATCACTTAGAGAAGTTCTTTAATAACCTTTTCTCTAAAATTCACAGGGCTGCAACTGTGCTCAAAGGCTTAAATGGAAGAAAGATCAGATTCAGCTCCACAGCTGTTTCTTAGTTCCCACTGGCTTCAGATAAGCTTTGTTTGCCTCACCAAGCAGAGCTGTTGCCTTTGAATCATAAAAATCCCAATTCAACTCCCAGCTATGACAGCATACAGAACACATTCACACGAAGTCCAAGCACCATATGGGGGAACTTTGCTAATTAGAGAAATTTGCTTGGTTTCCAAAGGATAGACACAATAAAAGTCAAGAGAAAGGAGTCTGAACTCTGTAACAGTGAAGAAACCACTTTGATTTAAAAGGAAGCATCTGAACTTAGGATAGGCATACATTTTTATCCTGAAAATCCTAGAACATTTTTGAAGATCATCCCTGGACTGAGGAAGTGTAAATCTGTCTCAGTTTTAAACTTCAGTAAATTCAGTAAATTTAAATCTAAACTAATGTGTCTTGGGGTCCACTAAGACGAAGAATTGTTTTTTGCACAGCCTGCAAAGGCATTTTGGGTAACAAGCTTAAAAGGGTTTTCTTTGCCCTCTTCTTACAATTAAAATCATTAGGATCTAGACAAAACACAGTAATCAGAGTTTTCCAGATTGAAAGGGTTACCATTCTTTCAACTGATGAATTCTTTTTCCATTACTTTTCTAGGTCAGGCTCTCTTTATTTTTGCGAAAGTTTACCCAGGATGTGGAGAAGGCTGAGGCACTCAAGGATTTTTTTGCCTTGCTCTTTACCAGGAAGTGCTCCAGCCATATTACCCAACTTGCAGACAGCAACTAGCAAAAAGTAGAACTGCCCACTAGAGAAGATTAGGTTTATGATCATCTAAGGAGCCTGAAGGTGCCTAAGCTCCATGGGACCTGATAAGATACATCCACGGGTCCTGAAGGAACTGGTTGAGGAAGTGGCTAAGCCACTATCCGTCATACTTAAATTGTGGCAGTTCATTGAAGTTCCCACTTAAAAAAAGAAAAAGAGAGGGGAAAGCAAAACTGGGAAACTGTAATGTCCATTTTCAAAACAGACAACAAGGAAAATCTGTAGAACTACAGGCTAGCCAGTGTCGGTATCCAGGGGGTGTTTTGGTGGGGTGCTACGACCTCCCAAACCGACTCCAACAGAAAGNACAGGGGCAGTACATAGGCGGGACCAGGGCACAGGAGCCAATGGGAAAATCTGAGGGAGTGGCAGGGAACAAGGTCCAATGGGAGAGTGGGGAAGGGAGAATTTTCTAGGGAAGGAACAGATAAGGTATAAAGGAGTGGGTAGGCCAACTGGGGAAGCAGAACTGGGATACATTTTACATAATGAAACAGCATCCTAGGAAAGGTCTTCTTAGTTCACTCTAATCTGGAGAGTATTTCTATCCCTTTTATTATGGGCCCACCGGCCCCCACAGGTCAGTCTCACCTTGGTGCCTGGCAAGATCATGGAGAGGATTCTCTTGGAAGTTCAGACATTTTGAAAATCAGGAGGTGATTGATGACAGCCAAGATGGCTTCAATAAGGGCAAATCCTGCTTGAGAAATTTGGTGACCATCTCTGACAGGGTTGCAGTAATGGATGAGGGAAGATAACTGAAGTCAGACACCTGAACTTGTGCAAAGCATTTGACAGTTTCTGCATGACATCCAAGTGCAAGGTGCTGTAATCTGGGTCAGGGCAAGCCGTGGTATCAGTGTAGGCTGGGTGGACAGTGGATTGAGAACAGCCCCCTGAGGGAAAGGACTTGGGTGTTCTGGTGGATGAAAAACTTGACATGACCCAGCAATGTGCACTCACAGCCAGAAAGCCAGTTGTATCCTGGGCTGCATCCAAAGCAGAGTGGGCAGAAGGGTGAGGGAGGGGATTCTGCCCCTCTGCGCTGCTCTGCTCTGCTCTGCTCTGGTGACACCCCACACGGAACACTGCATCCTGCTCTGGGGTCCCCAGCACAGGAAGGACATGGACCTGTTGGAGTGAGTCCAGAGGAGGTCTCCAAAAAGATCAAAGGGCTAAAACAATTCTTCTATGAGGACAGAATGATAGAGTTGGGGTTGTGCAGTCAGGAGAAGAGAAGTCTCAGGGGAGATCATACTGAAGCCTTCCAGTACCTAAAGGGGGCCTACAGGAAAGCTGGAGAGGGACTTTTGACAAGGCCATGTCATGAAAGAACAAAGAGTAATGACCTTAAATTGAAACAGGGTAGATTTAGGTTTGATATTAGGCAGAAATTCTGTGAAGGTGGATAGATACTAGAACAGTTTGCTCAGGGAAGTTGTACAACTTGAAGATGTTCAAGACCAGGCTGGATGGAGCTCTGAGCAAACTGGTCCAGTGAAAGGTGTCCCTGCCTGTGGCACGGAGGTTGGAACTAGATGACTTTTGAGGTCACTTCCAAGGCAGACCATTCTATGAATATATGATTGTATGAAAGGTAAGCACCAGAAACCTACAGCCAAGACTGACTTGCTGGAAAGGCAACATGACTCAAGAAGCAAACTTTGCAGGGAGGAGAAGCTTTCAGTGCAGTTCTCTTAAACACAGGTCTTGAGAAGGTTTTGTTGTTGTTTTTTTGAGAAAAGTATTTGACTGAATATTACTCAGTCAAAAACCAAAACAGTATAAAGAGCTTTCTTCTATTTCTTGCCCTTTACCTCTTGGGTCTTAACAGCATTTGTCAAATATTTTCCCCACTATCTTTTGCAATAAGATTTCACACTATGTATGAACACAGCTTCCAGTAACTTTATAATACCTACCACTGATTTCATTGATGTGAGCACTAACGTCACTCACAAATGACTTTCATTAACCCTGCTGTTGTGGGGGAAGATTCAAGACAAGAAAATGGAAGTGAAGGAGAAGATGGAGAGGAGGTGAGTTACATAATAAGAAAAAAATGTGTATCTATGTTCCTAGGGGAGCTCTAGGATGTGTTTTCAAACTAGCAAATCAACAATTAATATTTAAAGAAGAAGTAAAACCCAGGTCAGCAGAAAATGCAGTTTGGAAGTAACTGTAAAGACAATTTTATTGATGCTTTCATTCTGTTGACTGGTTTTTTATGGACCTTTATGGCAGGATACCTTTAGTTACCCACAGAGGTACATAATTTCAAAAACCTTAAAAAAAATTTCAAAAGCCAATGAATATTTTATTAGTATTCATTAAGACCTAAACAATAATAATAGGACTCATCCAAATCCACAAAACTTGGAACTGCTGCTGTGACACAGAAAAATGCCATAGGGGCTTTGTGAGAGCAACAGAACTATTTATTATTATTGCAAGCATGTTCAGGAGGAGAAAAAGTTACTGCCATCATAAACAAGAGTACATTGCATCCATCTCATTCCCTTCTATTTAGAAAGACTAGGGAGGTAAAAGTCCACAGACTTTCAACTACTTTTCCTATCTACAAACTGTCATATTATGAGGAACTGCACCTGGTACTTCATACTGTACTCTGAGGTGTGGCAGCATCATCAGTGCTGTCCAGTACGATCCAGCCAGCAGAAAGATATAAACCGCCTGGGACCACTAGAAATTAAGGAAGTTTAGCGAAAATCAACCATTAAAGAAACCTTCACTGTCAGAACAAAAAAAAAGGAAATACAATGTGCTTTAAAAATGTCTGTGTTGCCAGTATTCAAGAGAAGTGGAAATGGCAATGAACTAATTTCTCCATCATGTGAGGAAAGCCCAGTGCAATGCCATTTTTCATCATTCATGTAACTAAGACCAGAATCTGTGAATAAGGTCATAGAGCACTCCTATATCTGCTCCTGAAAAATCAGTGTAACATAAAAAACCAAAAAAAACCAAAAAACCAAAGAAAACCCAAACCAACCAAAAAACCTTCAAAGCAGAGTTTATTAATTATTAAAATAACAAAATGTAGCTTTAATGCCAACATGAAGTAGACATTCTGTTAAATCATGGCAGCTGCTAATAGAAAAGGAGATGGTGTCTCCCCTGCCAACTCTATTTCCTTCATATTTTTGCACAAACCCCAGTGGTCTCCTGGAGCTCAGCAGGACTTGGTCACACAAGTGCACACATATTAAAGAAAATCACATAATAAAGCGGCACTTCCTCCTGAATCTGGCAATCCTGCAAGGTGGCACATGCTTTTTCAACCCAACCAACCTCTTGTTGACCATCCTGACATATATATAGCACCTAAATTGTATTCACCATGTTGAGTACCTTTTATGACACAAGTCCTGAGGCTCTACCCATGCCTGCTCATCCATACAGCTCCCATTCACACCTGCAGCAGGCTGGTCCTACTAGCAGCCAGCTGCTTGCTCACACTTTAACCTCAACAGGCAGGAGTGAGAAATCTCATGGATTGAAGTAAAAATAGAGGGATTTCTTACCAAGTCACGAATTACTTGGCTTGGGGAAGTTAATTTATTACAAATAAATACACATATATTTAATTACTGATTATTGGATACTGTTAAGCAGAAACAAAGCAAAACCAGAACAAATAAAACCACTAATAAGCAAAACCAGCACACAAACAAACCAACTGCCCCAAACATTAAAACACTTTGGAAAAACATTTCTCCACTTCACCAGGTTCAGTTTCACTCCTTCACTCCATGTGTCTCTCATATATCCCAATTCTCCTTGCTATGATGCAGGTTACACTCAGTCCTTTAAACAGGGAAGCAAGGGTGGAAGCAGGGGTCTGCCATGGTCAGCACACAGCAGTTTCTCTCTGCTACCTCTTCTTCATCACACCTTTCATCTGGTCCAGTACAGTTCCTTGACAAGCTGCAGGGATTTTTTGTCAGCCATGGCATCTTATCTTCCGCTTCTGGTCTAAATCTTCTCTCTGCACTTTCTCACCCCTTGACAACCTGCTTTTCTATGACTGATATTTTTTGCTCTTTTAAAAATATGTTTCAACTGGGGTGCCATCAGCTTCACAGCTTGGCTGTGTACTGCAGTGAGTCCATTGTGAAACCAGCCATGTCCAGCACAAGACAGCTGTTGGCTTCTTCCAATGGAGACCTCCCCTGCAACCTCCCACCACGCCCAAAACCTGCCCATCTACACCAAGTAAAATGCTAACATCTTCCAATCATCTTCATCCTTTGGAAAGTAGGCCCTGCCTTAATCTATTCTGTTGATGTGTGGGTACAAGAAGGGCACCACAGTTGATAGCATGCTTAAAAGGAATATTTGACTCCTTTTCAGAAATATTTCAGAGTTTGATTTGGTTTTCTCTTCGTTGTGGAGTTTTAGTAACTTTGTATGATAATTTAAAATGGGACATTTATTGCAGTATGATTTTTTTTTGCAGATGCACTGTTGATTTTGTGCACTACTAATCCTGAATGTAAATTGGCACATTTCTCAAAATAAGGTTTGTTTGAAAATGTGACTGTTTATCCTTTCTTTTGATAACATAAAGCATAAATTGAAAGAGAAGATTGCTATCATTTGTTTGTTGGTACATCAGAAGGCTAGAATTCCAAAGTAAATATTTGTTTTCAGCCTTTCAGTCTCTACAGATTTAATACCATTTCTCTGCCTTATATTTCATTTGTCTATTTATGTTAATTTATTCCACTGTTCATGTTAACTTATTTAAATGAGTAAGACGAAATCAAGTTATTGAACGTTCAGCAGACATACAGGAACAGTAGCATGGGCTATTGTAACAACAGGATGATAAGATGGCAACTTCCTGTTCTGGTTTAAGGCTACTGAGCTCTTGCATGTTGATGAATAAGGGATCAAAGTCTGATACATCATTTCATACTTCAGGCTTCTCTTAAAGGTTGTATATTTTCTAACTACTGAATTTCTAAAACACAATTAGTCTGAATTTTTCACTTGCACTTGGAACCAAACTATTTTTTCCACTGTTCAAAAATTCTATGACTATCAATCATACAAGAACTTACAAGTCTGGATAGATGGAAAAACAACAAACCAGATTAACTAACTCCAGTTAGTTCAGCCTGCTCGTTCAGCACCTCAGTCACTGGGGACACATTACCCTGATGCACTATTGCAGCAGTTCCTCATTTGATACAGAGACTGCTACAAAGCTACTGTTTTAATTTTGAAACTTTGATTGGAATGTGTTTTAAAACTTCCTTCTATCATCAGATTCATTCTTGAGACAATCGCTTGCATTGAGTACCTTACTCCATTGCCAGGTCCCCGAATGATCCAGCTCCAAGTTCTTGAAAATAAATTTGAATTCTATGTTATATAAGTGGCAATATCTCTGTGTCCTGACAGTTTATCTACAACATCTCCATCCAGAAAAATCCCCCACCTTCCTCAGGCTGCCTTGCTTTGTTCTACTAATAAATAAAGATAGAAGAAAATGTTCATCATTCCCCTTTAGAAGTTTATTATATTCATAGCATTTGGGTGCAGGGTTCAGTTTCATGATGAAAACCAGGCACTTTGCATTGTCTCTGATAGTGTGCATCAAAGCGAACAGTTTGACTGGCATGTTATCTGCCTCCCACATTTCAAGATTACTGGTATTTTACTTCAGGACATTTATGTTTAAAAAGCTCAGCAAAGCATGATCGGATAAGAAGGCACACAAAGATTAACTCTGAAGTTCTCATTAAAACCAAATACTGTAATCATAGAAATGAGAAAAATATTTCTCTTCCTTGCACATTTAGCTGTGCTTATCTACAAAATTACTATAAAGACATGCTATATCTAGAAAAAATAGTTTGAAAACAATTCTTCTGACAGATCTAGGTTGCAATACAAATAATGTGGGCATCATATCTGTCATAAGCCAACACTTCTTCACTGGTACATAGATTTTCAGCATTAATTTGAAACAAATTACTGGGGGGAAGCATGGTGATAAGAAGCACTCTCATTGTCAGCTCTATGGTGAAACACTGTCTTTAGTTGTGCAGTAGGTCTCCTCACCTTGAACTGCTTTTTCTACTATTTAGTCTACTGTTTATTCAGAAGTTAAGACCTTCTAGTTGTATATTTTAATACAAATTGACATAATTATTTATAGTACACTATCACAACATCAAAATTCTGTGTCTGTACAACTTTTTTCCCTAGCATTCTAGACAATTCAGTGACAATAAGTGACTTGGCCAGGATAGCAGAGGATTTTAGTAGACGAAAAAAAGCCAAACCCAAAATATTTTTTATTTTTAGAGTCACTATCCAATCCTTGCTTGCCTTAAGTGTGTTCTTCAGTTGTATCAGTCTTTGTATGCAATAAATAACTAAATGTTTTAGTTTGTTTTGACCTATCAGTCATTTCAGTAGTTTATGCAAAACTTAAGAGTCCCCTGGAAGGGTTACAGAGTATGAGAGGACCTAATGGTTTTCACTCTCCTGCCTGAAGTAACAGGGGTGAGGCTTTGCAATCATGGCAGGCAGGTGAGTTTGGTTTTTTTTTAAGGTAATCACTGTTGGGAACCTTCCTATAAAAACATTTCAGCATACTATTTAGAACTGATGTATGAATCATAGAATCATTAAGGTTGGAAAAGACCTCTAAAGTCATTGAGTCCAGCCCCCAGCACTGCTGTGCCCACCACTAAACCATGCCCCTAAGCACCATGTCTATGCATCTTCTGAATACCTCCAGGGTTGGTGACTGAGCCACCTACCTGAGCAGCCTTTTCTGTGCTTGAAAACCTTTTCAGTGAAGAAATTTTTTTCTAATATCCCATCTAAACCTCTGCTGGGGCAACTAGAGGCTGTTTCCTCTTGTCCTATTGCTTGTTACTCAAGAGTAGGAACCGACCCCACCTCACTACAGCATCCTTTCAGGCACATCCTTTCAGAGTGATAAGGTCTTCCCTCAGCCTCCTTTTCTCCAGGCTAAACAATTCCAGTTCCTTCATTCTCTCTTCGTAAGATTTGTGCTCCCAACCCTTTACCACCTCCATTGGCCTTCTCTGGACACACTCCAGCACCTCAATGCCTTCTTTGTAGTGAGGGGCCCAGAACTAAACATAGGATTCAAGGTAAGGCCTCCCCAGGGCTGAGTACAGGGGGACAACCCCTTCCCTAGTCCTAGCGGCCACACTATTTCTGATACAGGCCTGCATGCCATTTGCATATTTTTACACCTAAATTCTACTAATAGGTACATTTGCAATATGCTTACTATTAGAAAAATATTCAAAATATTTCCTTTTCAACAACATATTTGCTTTGATATTTCATGTTGAAAATTTTCCATTTGTGAATGTTCCATTTCAATTGCATGCTGAAATAATACAACAAAAGCCTTCTGATTCCATTATTAAAAGCCTGCAAATACAATGAAATAGTTAGTTTAGCCCTTTTTTTTATTGTGGGGAACTAGAGAGAAAATCTCTGCAGATTTATTTACCTAGATTTATTACAAACAACATATTTGAACTCTGGCAAGCTGCCTTTATTAGGATGACCTTGGGAAAAATAGTCAAGGTTTACTTTTCCACTTTTCCCTGAGGCTTACTTGTAGGTTGTTGCAAGAGAGAACTCAGGTAAGAAATATCTGATGTGGCAGCAGATTGATAACACTGTGTGTCCCCATCTATCCTAGTTGCTCGAAGCAGGTGCTGAGTACACCTTGCTGACACTCGTAGTAGGTCAGTCTTTCAAAGGGGCACATTTGCATTGTAAATTTATGACCAGGACTTTTGGATCAGCCTGCAGGGCTCTCAATTCCAGTCAGGAGCTAGACAGGATGACAGAATCATAGGATCATAGAATTGTTAAGGTTGGAAAAGACATCTAAGGTCATTGAGTCTAGCTGTTAGCACTGTCATGTTCACCACTAAAACCATGTCCCCAGGTGCCACAACTACATGGTTTTTGAACACTTCCAGGGAATTGATTCCACAACCTCTCTAGGCAGCCTGATCCAAAGCTTGGCCACCCTTTTAGTGAAGGAATTTTTCCTAATATCCAATCTAAACATCATCTGGTGGAACTTAGAATTCTAGAGTCAGAGAGGGGCCTTTGTTGGAAGGGACCTTAAAGATGATCTAGTTCCAACCCCCCTGCTGTGGACAGGGACACCTCTCACTAGAACAAGTGCTGAGAGCTCATCCAACCTGGCCTTGAACACTGTCAGGATTGGGACGTCCACAACTTTGTGCAATCTCTTTCTGTGCCTCACCACCTCACACTAAAGAATTTCTCCTAATAGCTAAAGTAAACCTACTCTTTTTCAGTTTGAAGCCTTTCCCTTTCGTCCTGTCACTACACGTTTTTGTCAGTAGTCTCTCTCCATCTTTTCCCTTCAGGTACTGGAAGGCCTCTGGAAGAGATGTCTGGATGTGACTCCACCACCCTGGTTGTCCTGCACATGTTGCATGATGGCACTTAGGATGATCCACTCTGTGACCTTCCCTTGCACCAAGGTCAGACTGACAGGCCTGTAGTTCCCTTGATCATCTTTCTGACCCTTCTTGAGATGGATGTTACATTTGATAATTTCCTCAAGTGGAACTCCTCCAGTTAGTCAGGATGGCTTTTAAATGATTGAAAGTGGCTAGGCAAACCCTTTTGCCTGTTGCTTCATTACTCTCATGTGTCCTATCCGGGCCCTAAGACTTGTTGGGTGTCTGATTGGCATAGGTCACTAACCATTTCCTCACGTATTATGGGGGCTTAATTCAGCTCCCCGTCACTAACTTCCAGCCTGAGGACAACTGGTTCTGATATTAAATACTGAGGCAAAGAATGAATTAAGTACCCCAGCCATTTCCTCATCCCCTGACAAAATGCTACCCCTCTGCATCCAACAATGGATATATCTCTCTACCTGTCCTTTTGTTGCCCATGCATTTATAGAAATATTTCTGTTGTCTTTAACCACAGTGGCTAAATTAAGTTCCAGATTGGCTTTGTGAGGAGCTGGAACACAACAGTCCTTCTAATTTTCTCCCTACCCTGTAACATCTTGTAGTGCCCACAAGTTACCTGCCTCTCCTTCCAGGGGTGATTTACCCTTTTTTTTCCCTGAGTTACAGCCTAAGTTTATTGTTTAAACAGAAGGCTGGTCTTTTTCCCTGGTGGCTTGTCTGATGGCATACAGGGACAGCCTGCTCTTGGATCTTTAAGATTTCCTCTTGAAGCAGGTCCAGCCTTCTTAAATTACCTTGCCCTTCAGGACTGACTGCAAGTTACACTGTTAATCATCTCAATAGGCCAAAGTCCTGTCACATTTCTTCACACCTTGCCTTATGTATACACTAAGTATATGTAGAACCAAGGGTAACTTAAAAGCATAGATGTAAGACCCTTTTCAGAGTATAAATTCTATGTATTTTTTTTAGACTGACTCCTTGTGGCAATACACAGACAAAAGAAAGCGAAGAAAAATTACACATTTTAAAATTAATGACAGATTGTTTCTCTCTCATGTTCCTGGAAACCTGACTTCTAGGAAAACCTCAGTCAAGCTTGAGGTTATAACTGAAATAAATTTTAAAAAAGAAGAGTTGTCTTGATACAGTAAAGACTTTGTGATTAAAGTAAATAGTATGCTTATTAAGACGGGATGACATCTTAAGATGGTAGTGGAGCAGACTAAGCACCATAATGTTCCTAAAAGGAATATCATCACTAATGTGCCTGCTACTGTGACATAGTGAAACTTCATGGAGATAAACACTGCACTGATTCTTCAAAAATACCAGACATGAAAAAGTACTAAGAGAAGGAAAAAAGGCTAAGGTTCAGTTCACACCAACTGGTATCATTCCAATAAAAGTATTCTTGAGAAAAGTGCTTTGACATGAAAAAGGGCTTAACAGTTTAATGTCAGTATGGTTATGGTTAGATGGATATTATCTTGATTTTATATATGATCTTTTAAAATCTGCAAAATTAGAAACATGAATGATATCATAAATTTCTACATAAAATACACACTTTTAACCAATCCAGAAAGAGATTGTAAAATACAAATTTTCTACTAGACACTTTTTCCTGCTAGGAATACTTAGGGTTTTTTTTTAATTTCAATTCCACCACTGACATTGTGGCACTGAAATTGTCAGCATCAGATTCCTATTGCAGCAAGCTGTAGCATTTCTGGCTCAGGGAAAAAAGTACTTAATTACAAAAACAATTTTGATATCAGTGTTCATAAATATAACATTTACTACTCAAGAAAAAGTTCAGAGTAGAATGAAATTCTCAGAACATTGTTTTACCTTTGGATGATGTTTTTACAAATAGGCTTTGAAAAGAGTCACGACTCCATCCAAACCATTATGGGCTTCTACAGGGCCTCAGTACATGCAATTTCCAGGATTTTTTAGTTGTTGTTGTTGCCAGAAGACCATCTAACAGCCTTTACAAACCAGATAATCCATGCCAAAAGCTTCCACCACTCCTCTGTTAGAAAAATGATTAGGATGTTGGAATTTCAGAATGGAAGATTGTCTAGAAGAAAACAGAAGACTGTGAAGCACTGAGAGAAGTAACCTTTTATCTAAAAAATCTGTATCAAATTGTTGTGGGAAAGAGAAGCTAGGAAAAGGCATTGAAAGTGTAATTAACAAATGGCATTATAGTCCTTCAAGGAAATCACGGTTCAGAATAGCTTTTTCCTAATGAACATTTCTCTTGAAAAATAGTGTTGTATCAATCATCCTTGACATTTATAACAATAACAAAATATCCTCATGTGTTTTCCTATGTAATATTGTTTAAATGGCATAATAAATACTGTCATTCTGTGTACTAACAAAAAAGTGCAATCCTTTGTTCTGTGCATGATTGCATTTACACATTATAGAACTATGAAATATTTACAGAGGGAAGGTTAAATCAATACAGGTTTAAAATTTGCACTTGTATCTCCTGGGGCTTATATCATCTTGATTTAATGAAGTAAAAGGAGAGAGAATGTTGACACACAGAAAAAATACTTCGATTTTCCTTTATTGTACATAGAGAGGGTATTAAAGTAGAATTTGCTGTTGATTCATACTGTAATTAATTACACCTTTTTTGTTCAGGCTATCATTTGAGTTGTCTCATTTACAAAACATAGAAACTAACTATTAAGCAAAGGAGAAGGAAGAAATGAGATACAGTCAACAGAAAAGAAAAGAACTATTGCTACATCTATACAATTGCTTAACCAGTGCTGATTACTAGTGGATTTAAGATAAAAAAACATTATTTGAGCTAAAAGAAGAAAAAAATTAATTTACCAGAGTTTCCCGAAGACAAGGGAAAAAACCCCACAATACCTCCACCCCTGAACATGTCAAGACAATGTGAAGTTTGTAAGTAAAGGACCATACATTTATGAATATATGGCCTTATCTGGTTTCTTGGGTAGTTAGACTCATAAATCAAATTAGCATAAATTATTGTCGCATACACGCATTTTTTCAGATCAGTTCCACAGCCGGATAGGAATATGCTATTCATTAAAGTCTCACTTCATCCATGTCAGGATGGCTAGCTTGTTTTTTAATTTTGAATGCAGATAGACAAGATTTTCACAGAATGTAATTCTGATTTGATAAATCTAAGGACTATAGTTTCATTTAGGATTCTTTCTGCAAAGACTTAAATTTTTCTAAATACAATTTTTTAATTATCAAGAATTGTTTAAGATTATATAGTAACATCTTTCAGATTCTTTTGTTCACCAGCTATTAGCTTTCATTATACATTTTTATCATTCTCCCATTCTTACTAATTATTTATGGAGTCTAGCAACTTATGCCACAATTCTGCTCTTTAGTTTTATTGAATGACATTTTGATAAACTAGAAGAAGGAAGTCAGAGTGATTTTTATACCCTTTTAAACACTTACTAATTGTTATTTTTGCACAGTAATTTGGGATCTGTTCCCGTGGAGACAAGAAAAACTGTCACTTTTTTAGTCCCTACTGGCAATTGAAATTGATAGCAGGTAAAACTAAGAAGAAGGTCCAAATAAAATGCTTGATTTAATTTGCTCTGCAGACTTCCCATCATAGAACCTGTGATGTAAGTTTCACAAAGTGAAACACAAGTGCTGGATTCTGCATCTGGGAAGGAGATGCTGGAAAGCAGCCCCACAAAAAAGGACCTGGGGGTCCTGTTCGATAGCAAGTTGGACATGAGTCAGCAGTGCCCTGGCAGCCAGAAGGGCCAAGCGTGTCCTGGGGTGCATCAGGCACAGCATCGTCAGCCTGGCAAGGGAGGGGATTGTCCCGCTCTGCTCTGCAATGGGGCAGCCTCACCTCGAGTGCTGGGGGCAGTTTTGGGTACTGTAATATAAGATATAAAGCTATTAGAGAATGTCCAAAGGAGGCCAATGAGGATGGTGAAAGGCCTTGAGGGGAAGCTGTATGAGGAGGGGTTGATGTCGCTTGGTCTGTTCAGCCTGGAGGAGACTGAGGGGAGACCTTAATGCAGTCTCAGCTTTCTTGTGAAGAGAAGAGGAGGAGCAGGCACTGATCTCTTCTCTGTGGTGACCAGTGACAGACCTGACGGAAGGGCCTGAAACTGACTCAGGGGAGGTTTAGGTTGGATATCAGGAAAAGGTTCTTCAACCAGAGGTTGGCTGGGCACTGGAACAAGTTCCCTAGGGAAGAGGTCACTGCACCAGCCTGACAGAGTTCAAGAAGGATTTGGAATACAGACACATGGTGTGTTTCCCAGGGTGATTCTCTGCAAGGCCAGGAGCTGGACTTCAACAATCCTAATGAGTCCCTACCAACTGAGGATATTTTATGATTCTGTGGTTCTAAGTGTATTCTGTTCTGAAGGTACTAGTTAGATTACGAGCTAGATTAATTTAAAAAAAAAAAAAAAACAATGCACAGGCTTCTCATGGGCTAGAAATTTAGCTGGTGGGACATTTATTTTGGGGACTGCTTTGAGTGAAGAACACATGCAGTAAGAAGGAATTTAATGAAGGCAATTCAGGGCTGTAATTTGAAAGTCGTGCTTGAGAAGCAAGGTGTTAAGTGTCCATAAATGCCAAGAAACACACCATTGCCCACCAACTATTTACCAACGTAAGCATTTTCGTCTCTGGAGCTGTCCCTTAAACATGCCAGCAAAGGAAAAGCAAGTAAAATCTAAGTGTGTATGTGAGCTGCTTCTCAGTACACTTTCTCCTTAGGGCACAAAAGAAGGTGAAGGCAATGGCAGAAGAATATTGGAAACCTCAGGATTACTGTGGTACCCTTTTACAGGCCCATGTAAATTCAGAAACTTGCAAAGACATGGTATTGCAGACTCTCTTTAAAACACTAAACCTGGAAGAAAACGCTACTCTTTCAAACAGAAACATCTTTAAGATTTCCACACACCAGATCACTAGAGACAGTTGCCTTCAGATCTGATTCAAACCAGAATCAGGAAGCTGAGAGTAAGCAGTGAAAACCAAACTATGAACAGTCCCTTGGACTTAAAAAAGTGTGAAGAATTATTGGGTTTACATGGCCAAGCTTTGGTAGCAGGTGGGGCTACAGTGCTGGCTTCTAAGACAGGCTGCTGAGAGCTTCCTCCACGTCTGGCAGAGCCAATGCAAACTGGCTCCAAGACAGATGTGGTGCTCTTTAAGACTAGGACAATTAGAAACAGTGATAACACCTCTGTGATAATAGATCTAAGAAGAAGGAAAAATAAAAGATTATTGGACAGTTGTACTTGTGACCAGAGAAGAGTAGGGTGAGAAC